>JAHKKF010536724.1:0-38727 GCA_019740295.1 Labeo calbasu | reverse complement strand
ATTTAATTTAATTATAACTTTTTTTATATTAATACTTTTAATACATTTCAACTGTCTTTTAATTATATATACATATACAATTATATATATATATATATGTATGTATATATATATATATATATATATATATATATATATATATGACTTAATTGAATAAATAAGGACAATATTTGGCTGAGATACAACTTTTTGAAAATCTGGAACGTGAGGGTGCAAAAAAATTAAAATATTGAGAAAGTCGCCTTTAAAGTTGTCCAAATGAAGTTCTTAGCAATGCATATTGCTAATCAAAAATTAAGTTTTGATACATTTACGGTAGAAAATTTTACTTACTATCCTACTATCTTTACTTAATATCCTCATGATTTTTGGCATTAAAGTTGATCATTTTGACCCATACAATGTATTTTTGGTTATTGCTACAAAATTAAGACTGGTTTTGTGGTTCAGGGTCTCACACACACACACACACACACACACACACACACACACACACACACATATATATATATATATATATATATATATATATAGGGATTCTGAGAAATCAAGTTGAAGTCTTCCGCTCAGTTCTCTCTCATCTCTCTCAGGTGAAAAACCATTCGAGTGTCGGCTGTGTGGCCAGCGTTCACGTGACTATTCGGCTATGATCAAGCACCTGCGTACTCATGGCGGTGCCACTCCCTATCAGTGCACCCTGTGTCTGGAGTTCTGTAGCAGCCTGGCAGCCATGCAGAAACACCTGAAGAATCACCCCACGCAGGACTTCCCTCCAGACTGGAGCCTGAGCAGCACGTACCTGTACAACTGCCACACCTGAGTCTTGTGGGATAAAACCTGTAGATATGGAAAATGTAATAGTTTTGTTATTTGTAATACTTATATGAATCTATTTTGAAGCCATTTTACAAATATGATAATATATTTAATATACATACGAAGGAGATTTATGCCAGTCGATTTTTGTTTTCTTGGAAGACGTCTAGTTGGGTGAACATTTCACTCACAGTTCAGTGAAGATGAAGTAAATTGCAATTTGCCAATGCTTATAATTTTCTCTGTGAAATATCATCACAATAGCATACAAAATATATGTTTGTTTATTTATTGAGCTGGTCAAGTCTGTACCATTAATGTAAGCACTCACTATGTGATCCATTTACGCACCGTATGCAATCTTTTAATAAAAGCATTATGATTAAAACAGTAAGTTTGTCAGTGGATGTTTTAATGCAGAAAAGAGCAGCATATAGAACTGCAAGCAGCTACAGGTCTGGAACTATATGACTATATATTTTGAATAAATCATTGAGAGAATTGTTATGAACCTTTTTTAAATTGTAAATTTTATGGGTTCCGGTCCACATCCAGCTATTTTTAGCTGTACAAAACAGCTTGTTTTGCTGTTTGATACTGCAAATTGGTGGGTCCTACCATGTTATTTTAATGTATTATCTTAATTATGAACACACTGTTTGTAGTGCAAACAGTTTTACCATTAACTGCATGTTGTTATTCTTGGGAGATAAACTTACACAAATAAACATTTCTGAATAGACATATTTTGAATGGCCATCAATTGTGAAAGATGCTTTATGGTGTAGTTTCAGCATCTACCAGCAGAGGCTGCCATGCAGCTCAAACAACAACCTGGTAGTGTGGTTACAGTGATGATTTGTGGGAAATATAATGGCCCTGGAGCTGAATGTGTGATGCAACCAAATCCTTAACCCTTACAAAACCTCCTCGATGCTTATTATAGCTTACAAAGATACTTTAACTTGAGCAATAATACATCAACAATCTAAAGATACTCTTTCAAGGGTAATACAGTGCACTGGAACAATTATTTTTTGTGTAATATATTTTTATTGCAAACTACTGGTTTCCTCCACACCACTCCTACATTTTTAGGATTTTGCTGATTACTGCTGCTGAAAATGTTTAATTAGTGTCATGTTTTGGGTTGTACTAATCGGTCAGACCGGGAAAACATTTGGAGTACTATATACTGCCAAAAGTTATAACAAATCAAGGAGAAGAGTGCAAAAGCTGAGGAACAAAAAGGCTTTTGTGGTTGGCCAAACTGAATTAGGATTTCCAGGGCAAGATACTTGACAACATTCATGTTTGTTCTTATCATTTCCTGTCAGATAGGTGAAATATTAGGCTAATATCCTAATTAATACTGTTCGTACGTATCTTTATCACCTATTAACTTAAGTTTGTCAAAACACTATGGCCTTTCCTGCTTACTAAGTCCTTCTCTATATGATTTAGCAGCTTCCACACGTTTTTTCAGTGGTTTAGACAGCATAAATTAGCAGAACAACATATTTAATAGTACATTAACGGTGCAAAAAATGCTGTTGTTTACATTCGAGTATTGCCAGTATTGCCAGTATGGCCGCGCATCCGGGTAACTGACCATATCGTGAAGTAAGTGCAAACTCTCAGAGGATATTTTTTAAGAATACATTTTTCATATTTTGAGCCTATTGTAGATGACATATTGTTTTGTCACGCCTCTCCCAACAACAAGGTTTAGTGTATCTTATTAAGTGTATCTTTTTTTGGTAACCATTTACGACCTTGGAGGGGAAAAACATCCTCTGCAGCCACAGCCCACTCTCAAAAAGTAAACGACACAGCTAATTCAGTCTCTACATCCACAATTCTTTAGGCTACTTAAGATTTTTGGACATGCCTTGAGAGAAAATATATGGGAACAATACTTCTGTAACCTGAATCGCACTCACAACAACTAAAGAGATTAGCATTCGTTGATTTCTGACACTCGCTCCTCCTGGATGTTGTGGATGATGAAAGTACATGCTCCCGGTGGTTTCACAATGTCGTCTTCCTGATCATCCCCGCCCAATTTCCATTTAAAACTGTCTTTGAGAGATTCCTGGAGATCCAGTCCCACTTGCAGGGTGTGTAGGTGGTGCTGTTCCTGTGCGCTGCACGGTGGAAGAGGCACCGGATATGTGCTGTGGAAACGTCTGAGGTCGACTCGAAACGCCCCTTTCTCCAGTGTCATGCACGGCTCAAACCGGGCTCCCCATTCGATCTCCGTCTCGATGTAGGATGTCTTCGCTTGGCACATCATTCCTGATAGAATAAAAACGAGCTAGGAAAACATTACGTCCACAAGATGGCGCTATGCTGTAACAAATCGCATATTGGTCTTAAACTGGCGCTGTTTTTCCACTTCAGTAGTTCAGTTTTAATTGGTGAGTAATTCTTTGAAAACCACACGAAAACATGAACAGAGGTTATTTTATTTTATAAATGTATTTTATACATTTATAAAATAATATTCATATTTTATACATTACATATTTTATACATTTCCCAAATTCACATTTCTTTTGACTTTTATTTAGGTAGTTAGTTAGTGAACTGAACTGAAACTAAAATTTTTTCAGAAGTCTCTTCTGCTCACCATCCGTGTATTTGATCCAAACACAGTAAAAACAGTTATATTTCGAAATACTTTTACTATTTAAAATAACTGCTTTCTATTTTAATATATTTTAAAGTGTAATTTATTCATGTGATTTCAAAGCTGAATTTTTAGCATCATTACTCCAGTCTATAGCGTCACATGATTCTTTAGAAATCATTCTAATATGCTGTTCAAGAAACATTAATTATTATTATTATTATTATTATTATTATTATTTTATTTTATTTTATTTTATTTTTGTTTTTTCAGGATTCTTGATGAATTAAAGATTCAAAGCTCAGCATTTGGGGGAAGAAATTATAGAAATTAATACTTTTATTTAGCAAGGATGATTTAAATCAATCAAACGTGATGATAAGTCATTTATAATGTTGTTTGGAACTTTCTATTAATCAAAGAAACTTAAAATTCTACTAAGCTGTTTTCAACAAATAATAATAATTAATAATAATAATAATACATGTTTTTGAGCAGTAAAAATACCAAAATAAAGCTAAATTTATAATATTAATAAATACTATAATATATACAAATGATACTACAATAACACAATATGTCCATGTATACTACAGTACAACAAATATTTACTAACGTTACTTTACAACTACTCAAATAAGTTCTTTACAGGTTTTTGTAAGATTCACTAATGTGGCAAATAATGTTTTTTATTATTTTTTTTCTCAACACCCCATAATTAGTAAAAATGTAATCAATTAATAAATAATAAAATAAACCAACTAATGTTTCCTGTTTTCTTGCATTCATAGTTCTTGTGATGTTAAAGGAACACTCCACTTTTTTGAAAATAGGCTCATTTTACAACTCCCCTAGAGTTAAACAGTTGAGCTTTACCGTTTTCGAATCCATTCAGCCGATCTCCGGGTCTGGCGGTAGCACTTTTAGCATAGCTTAGCATAGATCATTGAATCTGATTAGAGCATCTCGCTCACAAATAACCATATATAATTACGATATTTTTCCTATTTAAAACTTCTTCTGTAGTTACATTGTGTACAAAGATGGACGAAAAATGAAAAGTTGCGATTTTCTAGGTCGATATGGCTAGGGACTATGCTCTCATTCCGGCGTAATAATCAAGGAACTTTGCTGCCGTACCATGGGTGCAGCAGGCGCAATGATATTACGCAGCCATCAGCTCTGCCGGCTGCAAGTCTGCATCTATACAAACTTAGTGCCGGTCACTTTCAGGCGCTGTGTAATATAATGGACCCTTTTCACAAGCCTGTGATGACGCGTTTCAACGTTTCAGTCCTTTAAAGTTTTTTATATTTTGATTTTGAAAAATATGTATGTACACTGTAACACTATACTTTGTATTATATCACCTTTCATCAAGTTACAAAAAACTAGTTAAAGCTATGCGAGGGTGTTTCTAATGCCGCGTCTATGGGAGGGACGGTAAATTTGACATTGTTCTCTCTTCTGACTGCCGATATCAGTCTCTCTCAATTTTTTTCCTTTGACTGAAAGTCGTGAAAACACTATCGTGTAGTTTTTCTTTTGCTATTGAGCAAATGGGAATGTTCAAAATATATTTGTAGTACTCTCCCATTCACTGCTCTCGGATTTTACCCAACTATGACGACTTCCGCTATGAGAAACCCGGAAATGTGAGAAAGGTCCATTGTGCCTGCTGCACCCATGGTACGACAGCAAAGTTCCTTAATTATTTCACCGGAATGAGAGTATAGTTCCTAGCCTAGCCGAGAAAATCACAACTTTTCATTTTCCATCAGTCTTAGTACACGATGTAACTACAGAGGAGTCAAGTTTTAAATAGGAAAAATATCGTCATTATTTATGGTCATTTTTGAGCGAGATGCTATCGGTCTAATCGGATTCAATGATCTATGCTAAGCTATGCTAAAAGTGCTACCCCCAGACCTGGACATCGGCTGAATGGATTCGAAAAAACAGTAATACTCAACTGTTTAACTCTAGGGGAGTTGGACAATGAGCCTATTTTCAAAAAAAGTGGAGTGTTCCTTTAAGATATTTGGATCACTGTGTCAACAGATAAATAAGTAAATTGGACTATGGTTGTAAACACACCTGTTGCTTCCACAATTCCTTCCAAGATGATAATAATCTCAAACTGCTGCTTCCGCAGCTGCTCTGGCCCAAGTTCCCAGAATGGACTGCTGGAATCGATGGTGTGTTGAATGACCTGTGGTTCCACCAGGAACAGACGATCAGAGCCACTCTCATAGCCCAAGTCGATCTCAGACTGCTCCAGCGGTAGAAATTCACCCTCGGTCGTCTGCCGAGATTTGATAAGTTTAGCACGCACTTTAGCATCCACCATATGGCTGTCACGCAGATCCCCGAGACGGAACATAAGGCAGAGACGGTCATCACGATTGGACACAACACATGTCCGACTGAAAAGAAGCGTTTCTGCACGCTTCTTGGGACGCGAAATTTTGACGAACATGCAGCCCACCATAAGGGCGTCAATCATGGATCCCACAATGCACTGCGCCATGACCAGAAGCACACCTTCGTAACAGCGTGGCGACACCGTGCGAGCGCCATAACCGATAGTCCTCTGTGTTTCCACCGAGAAGAGCAGCGCTGACACAAATCCATCTATATTGGGGTAGCACACATCAGCGTCACCAGGAACTTCAAGATCTCCACGCAACAGTGCATTTAGCGAATAAAGCCCTGCGAAAATAAACCAAGTGACTGTGTAGCACATCATAAACACAAAAAGGAACCATCTATACTGAAGATCCACAAAAGAAGTGAAGATGTCAGCCAGGAATCGTTCTTTTTCAGCCATGTGTGCCAAGTCTACCCTACACTTTCCATCTTTGGAGACGTAGCGGCATTGTTCACGAAGCTCCGGTGGGCAAGTAGGAGTCTGTGCGTTTTCGCTCTCTATTAGCTTGTTGCGTGCTTTAACACTGCACTCTATGTCTCGTACAGGTGTGCAAAGTGCACTGCGGGATGGGGTGCTGCACAGTGGGCTTGCGCATGGACTTGCCATGTTGGGAACGCTAAGAGCATGGCGGCAACATGGACGAGCGTTCGGCTCACGTAAAGAGCAACGCCTCATCAACGTCAGCTCGGCCTCGGTAGGGGCGCAGATACTGGTTCTCTGACCTCGCATATACCCACGCTGAGGGCTGTAGGGCAAATCTGTGGTGCTCTTGTGGCGCCGAATGGAAACACTTGGTTTGGAGGCCTGATTTGGCATAATGTCAGGCAAAGGAAAGGAGTTGCCACCTGTTGAATCAGGTTGATTATCACTCTGAGGGAGAATCTGGAAAAGAACATGAAGATGATGACATGAGTGTCAACATTTTTTGTATTTTTTTTTTCTCTTTTTTTTCTTTTTCTCTTTTTTTCATATAGGGAAAATGTCGCTGTAGCGACTTTTATCATTGCACTGGAGCTTTAGAGGATTCAAGGTTCAATCAAGCCTCAGAAAGCTTGTTATTTTGTTTGAATGACACAAGGAATATCATCTCAGCAAAGGGAACCCTGGGTATTAAGACTTGTATGGCTTAATATAACATAAATGATGTCTGTTACTGAATTATGTAGTAAAAAAACCCATGAGATATTTGTTATTTTAAAAATCCACATCTTTATATACATATTTTGGACTATGGGGGGTGCCATTATTCTGATTATGTATAACGGTTGCACTTGGTGAGTTACTGGAGCTGAGCTACACTATTTTTACAGCAACACAATTTGGAATACACAACTCGGAAAATAAAATAGTGATACAATGACCACAGCTACTGAAAGAGCTTATAAGTGGCTATCTATATAAGTGCAGGCTTAAACCAAATTGATTTTCCCCACAGAGTCAAAACGCACTCGGATATTTAGTGAAATCCGTGCTGGGAAACTCCTTTAGTGGCTGCGGCGTCATGGCAATGTCGGCATGTTTACACTGTGGAAAGAGAAGATGCAGCCACGATAGGTACTGGAGTGGATTTATTGATGGATTTCCTTGATGTGGCTCGCCATGATAAGGATATGCGTGAGACTGAGCTTCAAACGGATGACTTGCTTGACGAGTTTAATAACGTTACTGAAGATCTTATCGTTCTTACCAGTGTCAGACTGGTAAGACACAGAGTCTGACACTGCATCTGATGACACGCTTCAGGGTGACACAGTGACTACAGAAATCCTTACTGATGCTGAAGAGTCTTCATTCTTACAAGAAACATCAGATGCATTTAATTGCACCAACACAGAGATTATCTGACGATAATGTCATTTTTGTTAGCGTTCTGCAAGAATCCCAGGCAGAAGTATATGAGTTGGAGAATGAAAATGAAAAACAGAAGCTTGACTAATGTATACATTGTAAACCTCTGAAGAGGTAGTTGATGTATCCTAAGAGGCAAGTTTATGTAGTAATGTTTGTAGTAAGTTGTGCATTCTAAGTTGTGTTGCAGTTAAAATAGCAACAGGTAGTGCCAGTAGCTCACCAAGTGCTACGTACTATTTTATCATGTTGAAAGTTCATGCAGAACGTAGGCAGAACTACAGACCCAGTGTTTACAAAGCGAATGCGCAAACACTAAGGAAGTCCAAGAAAACAAACAAAAATATACAATGATGTCAGACCTTTTTGAGCCAGAGTACACAGGCGATGAACTTAGATGTGATTCGTAGAGTCATGAACGCACATCCCAGAGCTAGTGCTACACAAGCTTTTGTGCTTAAAAAGTATACAAATTTGTATTTTTCGAACAAAAGTGGCAGATCGTTTCGCTAGATAAGCCCCTTCTTCCTCGGCTGGGATCATTTAGAGCCCTTTAAAGCTTAATTTAAACTGCATTTTGGAAGTTCAAAATCGGGGAACCAACGAAGTCCGTTATATGGAGACAAATCCTGAAATGCTTTCCTTAAAAACCATAATTTCTTTACGACTGAAGACAGAAAGACATGAATGGTGTCAACACACACCATTTTTCAAGTTCAAATCCACTGAAATTTATCTACTCTCCTGTCTGCAGGGTTGCAAGGTTTTCACAACAAAACCTGCCCAATTGCTAATCAAAACTAGCCCAATCGCGTTTCGGTGGGGTAAAATGCATGTTTTTGGAAGGGTTCCCCTGGCAAAATTCGCATTTCAAGGAATAAATTTAACTCGCCGACATGAGTTGAAGTGACCCTAAAACAACCCACAGCAACAATGTTAAAGTAAACCAATTTTGCAAGAAAACAGTGGACTTGGCAACACTGCCTGTCTAGTTTGTTTGCTGGACAAAAATGGCAGATTTGGCATTATGACTAGTCAGATCACCTGTCAGTCAAACTCCCTGCAAAGGGTCAATTGTAAGACAAGTCGCAATTACGTTTTTATTTCTTATTCTGTGGCAAACTCCAAATATACTTTTGGCTTAAGTATAACTGTATTGCCTTTCACACCAACATTTTGTTTATTACAAGCACAAACTGCAGTTTTGTTGTCCTCCGCTTTAAATGCTTAAATGTGAACCTGGACCACAAAACCAGTCTTAAGTATCAGGGGTATATTAATAGCCAACAATACATTGTATGGGTCAAAATTATAGCTTTTTCCTTTATTCAAAAAATCATTAGGATATTAAGTAGATCATGTTCCGTGAAGATATTTCGTGAATTTCCTACCGTAAATATATCAAAACTTAATTTTTGATTTGTAATATGCGTTGCTAAGAACTTCATTTGGACAACTTTAAAGGTGATTTTCTCAGTATTTTGTGTGTTTTTTGCACCCCCAGATTTCATATTTTCAAGTAGTTGTATCTCGGCCAAATATTGTCTTATCGAAACCAACCATACATCAATGGAAAACTTATTTAAATTTACATTATTACACATCAACTGTAATTAAAGTGACTCCTACAATATTATTCATCGGTGTCATTATTGTTATAGCTGTGGTGTCGCTATTTTCATACAACTACAATGAATATTAAAATGTTAAAGGAATAATTATTATTATAGTTTTTGTCTTTCTTGTGAACAGGACTTGACAGTGATTATCAGTTGTTAAGATCCTAAATTTCAGTGTGAAAATGGATCACTTTGAGTCACTTCTCAGAAAAGAAGTCATACTGGTTTAGAATGACTTTAGCGTAAATGATTACAGAACAACTTCTCAAGAAGAATTAAATGATGGCAACAAATAGAAGTGAAGTTTCATTGTAAGGGTGTGTTGATAAAATCCACCCACTGTGGGAATAAACATCTGATGTCGCACTCCATCTCCAGGTTTACACAACACAGCATAGCTGGATTTGGGTTTTAGATTGTTGGTCATTGCTGGTCTGGTCCTGGCATCATCTTGGGTTGCCAACAAGGTTCCGTCTTCAACAGGTGCATTTCTGACCCCACTCAGCATGACTGAGAATATGGCCCTACTTTACGCTATTAAGGCGAAGCTGGATCCAAACCCTGCCAAAGAAAAGCCTTTGTCATATATTTCTATGTAATATCAAATAATGAAAATTTTTGCAATTACAAGCACTTAAATGTACAAAATGTTATTTGTTTTTTAATAAATGAGCTCTGTGTGAACAAAGGAAGGACTGTCTGCTCTAAGCTTCTTCCGCTGACTCAGCAGGATTCAGTCCCCATCAGGAAACAGACATTAATATGCTTATGTGAGCCTCCAATAAACTTTACTCTGATGGGATTACAAAGGTTTAACTCGTGATTGCTTGCTTAGTTCAGTAGTTTATTGGGACATAGAACTGATTCATCCAATATCGCATTTGTTTTTTTAGATAATGTTATTGCTAAAAGGAAAAAGCGTACATCAGCAAATATAATTACACTGCACAAGTGACACAGAAGCTCTTCTGAAGTAGATCTAAAGATGTCTTTACATAGCCGAGGAAAGGCTGCTGTAAAATTCAGTGTAAAGGCGTATAAAAGCATAAAAGCTTGTATGCAGCATTGCATCTTTACATTTAATTTTGAGCAGGCACAGAGCAGCCTTAACTTGTTGATGTAAAGAGAGCAAAGTACTTTAATTAAATCAAGTTTTAATGGGACTACTAGCTTTTTTGACCAAGTCTAAAATAAATAAAGCCCCCCTAAATGAAAGAAATAAGAAGTTAGTCTTACCTATGAAGTGTGATTCCAGCAACAGCACTGGCGCACAAGCAAGTACTGAGAAGAACATCCTGGATGTCTCGACTGTGGACATCAAAATTAATTATGATCATCTTATCGTAATCCAGGTGTCTCAACAGATTACAGCAGAAAGGACAGATCACATCGCCCTTGGTATCCATTTAATATTTATGATTAGCTCTCTGTCAGAAAGGGGCGTTGATGCGAGAAATATACCTTAGCCTATATAAAATACAGTACAACACAGTTGATATCACATTTTCATTGTTTAGACATATGCATTCTTTGACTGGAAATGGTGAATAACCACTGTGTCTAAAATGTTTTATTATGCATGAATGTATTGCGACGTATGTCGTCACTGCTTTAAATTTGCAACCCAGTGAACTCCTTCCCCTCACTCTTGGTTAGCTTCACACAGAAGTTATTTTCAGTGCAGTGACGTTAGGGAGAGAGGTTCACGACATTAGCCTCAATGACTTCAACAAAGTGTTTTAAGGAAACATTCTGGAATGATTCTATTTACAAATGTGCGCGATGTGAGACTAAATATGAAGTCATAAAAGGTAAGTTTAAAATTCTGTGTTCGATAAATCGCCTCTTAGTCCATTATGTATTTGTAACCTGAACGCGAATTATACGTACGGCTAATTCAAGTAAATTGGGACGCTTTTTTTCCATTGAACCTACTGAGAAAATGTCCCAATGATCCTGAATTAACTGTAAAGACAATTTTCGGGGCGCAGTGTTGCATGCCGCACAAAACGGACGCTTTCGGTCGCTTTCATTTATTAGTCAATTAATCAGAACACTTTTTATGCAGATTTTATATTTGTGAATGTATAACAAATTTACATCTGTTATACATCGACAAAACTGATCGCCACTGTTTTTACGTCCTCAAGGGAACGGGTCGTCTGTATATGAGTCTGTTTTGCCACCGCCTTAGCTCCTGAAACATAGCCAATACTTGAAAGGAACAAAAAAATACACGCTTGCTCATCATCGTTTTGTTTTGAGGACAGGTTATGAATTTACTGACAACTGCGGGTGGTCCGATGAGCAGCAGCAAGTCGATGCTGTTTACAAGCCATGTAGAGATGGGACATTTAATGATGGATCTCAAGTCAAATGCCAAAACTGCCGCTCTTGCCCAGCGCCACAGATCACTGCGTCTAAATGCAACACCACATCGGATGCGATCTGCTGTAGACAAGGGTATGTTTTAAATTGTATTTTTTGCTACCATTAGTTTGTTAAAATAAATTTCGTCTAATCTGGGTGAATACATTAACTAAAAGAACTAATTAAAGTTCTGAAAATCAAAAGCCATTCCAAAATGTAACAGTTTTTTTTTCTTTTGCAGAGAACAGGCTTTTAATAGAAAATGCATCCCTCAACCATCACCGACCACAAAGATAACAGTAATAATGATTGTTCTACGAAATGTATCAAGTTCTCTCTTTAATGCTTTCTCATCTAAAATGGAGAGACACTAAACTTAGCAAAAATAAAGCTTGATGTATCATATACTATGTTGACAGTGTAAACTGTTTTTTAGACTGCAAGTACGACCATCCAAACTACTACCTCTGTTGCCAGTTCAACCCCATCTCCAAACACTCAAAACTTCTTTCCAGAGCCCTCTCCAAGCACTCACAAGTTTCTTCCAAGCCCTCAAACCTCAGCTCCAAAGTCCTCTGAAGCGTCACCCCATTTACAGTTCATAGGTATTGTTTTACATTTCAATATTTTTAATCTTTACATACTTCTTAATCTCTACATTAGTTTATTATATACACAGATATTACTGTTTAAATGTTTGTAAGTCTCTTATACTGTACCAAATAGTTAAAACTGTAATATTGTAAAAACAGAACTACAATTTAAAACTGCTCTATTTGGAATTGTAGGCTAATTTATATCCATGATCTCACATTATCCCTCAGAAAATATTCTAATATGCTGACACCAAGGGACATTTCTTATTAATCAATGTTGAAAACTGCTTAATATTTTTGTGGAAATCCTGATACATTTTTTAGGACTCTTTAATGTATAGCAATGAACAGCATTTATTTAAAAATCTTTTTTTTTTTTTTTTCTAACAATGAAAAAGACTTTACTGTCAACCAACACATAAAGTATTCAGTGTTTTTTTGTTGTTGTTGTTGATTTGTAGTTTGCATGTTAACATGCAGCCCATTCAGTACATATACACACACAGAATGAAAGAGATAGAACATGTTGGCTTCGATGTTAATCAAAAGCAGATGTGATGTATTGTTATTTTGTGCATTTTTCCAGGGATTTATGTATGTTTGGGGATTTTATCAACTCTCACCCTGGTGTGTCTCTTCCTTTTCATCAAGAGGAGGACCAAACCTTTTAACGAAGGTCAGTCAAACAAAAACAAAAGGAGGAAGGAAATTCTGAAGGTCTTATGAAGGTTAATGTTTCCTTACTGACTGAGGCTGATCCAGCATATTTAAAAATGAGCGCCCAAGAGAGGGCGTCTCATTCCTAAATGACATTAATATTTATTGCTTAATTTATTCTTTACGTAACAAAAAATAATTGAAAAAAGAGATTGAAAACATTGCTCTGTTTGTTTGGGCATTTCAACACAGCGACATTGACTCCAGTGACGTGAGTTTGTGACGGGACTGCTACTTTTTTCTTTGTTTGTCAAATGCAAGATGGATGAGTTCTAGAAACTTGTATGAAATCATTATATTACAACAGGACTTTTTGTTTTTGATTTTATGTGCTATTTTGTAGGATTAAATAATTCTTACTGCTACATCAAGTCTTGCTACAATGAAGCAATATGAATCTCACAAAAGAACATAATTTTCTCTTGTCTTTACCAGAACTGAAAAAATGCTGCAATGGAGCAAGTCATGAAAGCTTGTCCAAAAAGGGCATTGGCAGATACGACCAGGCTGTCTCATACAACATAATCAAAGAGACCGGTAACAGTGATCACGTGACTGAATTGTCGGAACTGTTAGGTGGGTGTACAAAAAAAAAAACATACATGTTTTACACGACCCTTGATAACTCCTGGTCACTCCAAGGAAAAAAAAATGGTGATTTTCTTTAAATCTATTCACAGCACCCAAAGTCCAGGATGCACCTCTGAAAACAGTGTTGAACAACCTGGATGTTCTTGAGGAGCTTGTGTTGGTATTGGACCCGGACATCTCTGGCGCCAAGAACACACGTCACCTTGCCGCCCAGTGCTCTTTTTCCTTTGCCTGGATCAATTATGCGTATTCCATGAAGGATCACAAAAGCCCCCTTGTCGCTGTTTTGGAAGGTGTCGTCACCAAAAACCCAGACTGGACAGTCGGCCATCTTGCTGAGCTGCTATCCGGCATCGGTCGCAACGATGCTGTGGAGATTTTGGCGAAGCTTCCTGCAGGTGTATGATGATAATTCATGTGATATTTTAAGAACACAAAGAGGTAATTCACTTTTTATACTGTATTTATCTCAAAACTACTTTATATTTGGGTGAATATGTACAATCTCCTTACGCCCCAATGAGGGTTAATGTTTACTATTTTTTCTAAAAATTGTTCATTGTAGTGGACATTTATAGGCATTCTACAGAATTGGTTCAAAGTCAAAGTTGGAAACGTCTTGAAAAAAAATTTCCATAATTTTTGCATATATGCAAATTGTATAATATCCAAGATACACATTTCAAGTAATTGTGCAGTTAATTCTCATTATGTATTTTCAGAAAGTTTTGGGATGTTTGTCCTCTCCCCAAACCACATACTAAAACAATAAAAATTTGCATAACTGTACAAATAAAGATTTCACTACCAAAACTTCACCAAATGTTTCGGTCATGACTGTTTTGGTAGTGACAATTTTTGATATTTGAACCTAGCTCAAACATGCTAATCAGCACATGGTTAGCTAGCATAGTTTTGAACAGATGAGCACATATAAAAACTAAATTTGTTATGAAATAACTCTCCAAAAAGCTTAATTACAGAAAAATGGTGTTCGGTAGTGACATTCTTTAAAGTTACACACAGATTGTTCATATTTTTAAGAACATTTACCTCCAAATTATGGGGCCTATCCACTCACCATGTGGCTATGAGAGAGTGACATAAATATTTCCTCATCTTAAGTTGTTAAAATCAGTCTCAGCCAATGGAGTAAAACATACACAGTTTCGGTAATGACATGAAAATGCAGGAATATTTTTTTTCTTTACATAAAGTTTAATAATTTACAAAGTAAATATAAAAATATAAATAAAATAAAATAGATCTTTATTTATTTATTTTTTTTTTAAACAACAATGGAATAAAATGCAACAATTCTGCCATTTTTTGTCTTTATTGTGACAGGACAGATCAGACTTGACAGGAAGTGAAGTGGGAGAGAGAGAGACGGGGAACTTGGTTCACCCGGAGTGCAACGGCGCCATATGTCGGCATTGTTGCCTACAAGGCTGTCAGCGCCATAAATCAATTTTCTTAAGTTGCAATTTTGGGGTTAGGGTCTGGGACAGACACCTCCCAACTGAAAGTACCCAATAAATTATGATTTTATATATTAAGCTTACTAATATTTTAAATGTTATTGTGGGTTTCAATGAATAATAGAAGAATTTTAGTAAACATCTATAATTTGATTACTTAAATACTTTTTAAAAGTGTTTTTTTGGTTGTGGGACAGCGGTTTACAGCACCAATTCTGTAGAATGGCCCATATTTTCAGAATTCAGTCATTTTGAAGAATGTAATGCTTAAATAATGACCTCAGTTGGGTGAGGTGAAAACAACAAAGGTAGGGTAAATAATGGACAACAGATGTACATCTGGAGTTTATATGGAAGCATTTAGAATCCACACAAAACACTTTTCTTTTTTTCTTTTTTACTTTGTAGGGTATTCACTAAATGTTCTATCGTCTCCTATCCATCCTAGTTCACCCTTACATGTTACATATTTAGTTTTACATATATTAAACTTAACACTGCATTTCAATTACTGTAATTTACAGAACAGAAGTGGCTTTTTCTTCTAATGTTCTTGGATTTTGCTACAAAGCCTTTCTGAAAACATTTGTACATTCAGCACAAATACCACAATAAATCTTGAACTTTGTTCAAACATTGTACATCTTTATTAAGCAAAAACATTATAAATAAAAAAAGTGCATAGAAAAATTAAACAGGTTTAGAAATATGTATACAACTATTTACAAACTTAGGGGTCATTTGTACAAGGTAGCAAAGACACATTTTTTTTCCATTTTAAGTCTTTTTCAACACAACGTTGTTGTTTTTTTAAAATAACCTACACAGGAACAAACAGATTTTCTTTTCCCAAGAAGCTCTGGGAGACGCATCATCACAGGAGGTCCTGACTAGTGCTTTGCATCCTTCATTGCACACGAGCCAACTCTGCATGACAGAACAGACCAAGCAAATCTAGTTTTGCATTAGTATTACTTGACGTTGTCTGAACAGCTTGAGGTAGAATCCTTGCAAGTCTGGGGTGGTTTGATTAAAATCTGAGATCTGAGAAATTTCAGGTTCTCCCTCCACACAAACATACAGAGTAAGGACAAAGCAGGAGACGACAAGGTGATTTAGTGGGAGGAAACTTCTCAAATAAAACCAGACAACTAAGACATTTAAAACGAACAGCTGGCTCAAAACATCACCTCGTAAAAAGGCCACATTGCAAGAACTCATCCTCAATGTTCAAGTTAAAGAAAACGGGGAAAACGCTTTAAAAGAACGGAAAATTAAACCCTGAAGAAAACTTTGATAAGACCTTGGTCACATACAAAAAGCACAGACCTATAAAGACAAACAGGAATAAATAGAACGCTCTTATAGTCCGAACGATCTTGGATGAACGATGGCATCAGCTTGTCGATTGTTGAGAACCAACTCCCGAATCTTTCAAGGAAAATTAAGGTGCCGAGTGCCACCGTCTAATGAAATAACTCTTCTATAAATATATATAGATTTTGTAAGTCACCAGTATACATCGCCTTCACGGTCCTACGTCTCTAGGACACTTTAAGCAGTTTCTAACTCCCTAGATAAATGTAGAGCTCCAATTGTATGTGCAACTGTGGCAAAAAATGATTTATTGCAGGAACAATCCACAACGTCATCACACCTTGATGCAACGAGGATGCGCTTAGTCACGATTAGCTTAAGTAGTGTCTACTACACGACAAAAAACACAAACATCCGCTCTCCAGGCATGGTTTTGTTTCGACACAAGGCTCTCAAGAGGTATAAAAAGCACAAACATGCTAAAATGTTGCCATTTGGGTACTTAAAATTGGATTTCAACACACCGTTGAAATTTATGGGCACGTTCTTGGAAAGCGCTTCTGGTTCGCTTTGCTATTTTAGTACCGGTTGCATCAACTACAGCTCGCATTGCGACACGAAACAGAGGAAGTATAGTTTTTATCCCCTTTAGGACTCATGTTAGGCTTAGCACCATGGAGGTCATCAAGTTTTAAAAAACGCTTATACAGTTACAGCACAAAATAAGCCTGCAAAAACAGAATGCAAAGAAAATAAATTACTTAAAAATAAAGCCTTTGAGAAGATTAAAAGGGTTTTCGAGCAAAGATGAGACTGAAGCGCAACAGAACGAGTCTGTTACCGACTGCCGTGCGCAAGGAGTGGATCCGTGGGTCAAACTGGGGGTTTACAGTGTTGTCCTGAGCATTGTGAGTCTTTCTCAGCTATTTAAAATGAAATCGATAGACACGTGAATACGCTCACATTATTTCATTAGTAATAGGCATGTTTTTACAGAGTATCTTCACCGCTGCCAAGCTTTTGCAAACTGTGGTCCGCATTATAAAATGCTTCTCAAGTACAGAGGTGGTTCCGGTCAGATCGTATAAATCACGGTCGGCTCGTGGGAGAAAAAAAAATAAGGGTGTTTGGAATTTAACAGGTCGTTACCAGAACAGAACGCCCTGAACTCTTGGCAGCGCATTCCAGCTTTTGGAAAAAACAAAAAGCCTGCAGAAATAATTTAAAAGTAGTCACAATTTTGCTTAAAAATATACAATGACTGTCTATAATTCAACATTTGTGCCGCTTTTTTTAATCGTACTTGTGAACTTGTTTAAAAAAACTGCTATGACTGAGACCGAGACTTCAAAACCGCTAAGATTCTGATAAAACTTTTAATTGAGCACAGAGGTTGCAGCATGGTGGGAAATGCTCTTGAAAAGGCCTTGGCCATGTTACCACACATCATTACTCAAGCGCCCATCATGCATCTGCCCTACTGGACTGAATGTTGACTAAATGGCAGGAATCCATATTGAAGGATGTGAATGCCTCCACAACATCTAGTTGATGGTCTTTGTATATCCCCATTGAAGGACTCTGAAATTGATGTGGTGACTGTTAAGCTTTAAAACCTTCAGCATAGACCCCGTCAAGCCTCGGTCTACCGTTTTACCCGTCTAACTCCATTGTCGTTGCACTGCAGCTTCTCCACCACGCATTTTCAGTTTAAGAAGCGCCGACAGCGCTTGGCGCCACAGTTGCAGCCTAGCTTGTTGCTGGCATCTTCTATGGGGAACTTGTAGTCGTAGGTCAGCTCCTCACCGCGGTAGATCTTCCGCAAGGCGAAAATGACTATGTGCTTCTGACCCTCCACATTGATGACTCGAGAGTAGCAGTTTGGCTCACAGGAGTGGTTGATGAACCGTGCCGCGTTACCGTGCATCGTGGCATCAACCACATCAAAGTCGTCGATGCGAAACATATAGCATCCAATGCCCTGGTAGGAAGAGTAGATGGAAGAGGTTGTATAAGGGTGATATTCAAACTCTGACCCATATCTGATAGTTGTTCATGAGTCCCATGTTTGTCCTGAACAGTTAAACTGCCCGCTTTTCTTCAGAAAATCCTTCAGGTGCAATAAAAAAAAAGAAGCATTTTTGTGTATTTGAACCCAATGACTATGATTTTGAGATCCATCTTTTCACACTGAGAGACTTACATGCAACTATTACAGAAGGTTCAAACTCTCACTGATGCTTCAGAAGGAAAACACGATGCATTAAGAGTCGGGGGGTGAAAACTTTTGAACAGAATGCAGATGTGTACATTTTGCCTAAATATCAGTTTTTTTTCATTTAGTACTGCCCTTCAGAAGCTACAGAAGATACTTGCATGTTTCCCAGAAGACAAAATTCGTAAAATTTATACCCTGATCTTCAAATTCCAAAAGCCTTCACCCCTCTTAATGCATCATGTTTTTTTTTTTTTTCGTTCTGAAGCATCAGTGAGCATTTGAACCTTTGGTAATAGTTGTCCTCAGTCTGAAAGCTAGCTCTGAAAAAAAAAAAAATCACACAGTCATTGCTGGAAAGGGTAAAAATACACAAAAACACCGAAAACCAAATAATTTGTGGAACCTAAAGGAACATGGGCAGTTTAACTGTTCAGGGCTGCATTTCCCAAAAGCATTGTAAGCTTACGTACATCGTAGACCCATTAAAACCAATGGAGCTACGATTAACTTAAGCTTATGATGCTTTTGTAAAACGCAGCCCAGGACAAACAAGGGACTCGTATACAACTATCACTTAAAAAAAAACAGCTATGGATCAGGATTGGATTCAGGTAACAACACAGTATTAAGAATCAAGTGTATGTTAACTTTTGAACAGGGTCATTTTTATAAATTCAGCTATTATTTTCTCTTGTGGACTATATGTAAATGTCTTTTATGTGAATATCTTATTCAGGTCAGTCCTTGTAAGTAACACTTTTAATAAAAATAACACGTTAGGAATGGTGTCTTAAATAATATTAAAATATTTTAATATTTAAACTAGATAAATATAAAATTATACTAAGAGTATGGAGACAAAAAAAGGGGGCCACGAGTACCCAAAATGCATTTGTGTTGTTAAACCTGGTGGTTATTGGCTGGCCTACACAGATCTGCTTTAAAACAGTGCGTTTCCCCTTACCTTGCCGTCATAATACTTCTCACGCTTGTCCGTAAGAACGGAACGAATGACAATGCCTGAATACTCAATGACCATCTCTCCTGCCTCGATGTTTCGCTTGCAGAAAAGGCCTCTTCCATGAATCGCAGACCTACAACAAGAATAAGTTACAGGAATGAAGGTAACCTGTTTTGAATGAAAATAATTGCTCAGGAAATCCAACAGATCAAAGACAACAAACTGGAAAAGCACTGCTGCTTTGATTCCAAAGATTATATTTTTACTGGTAAAAACACCAAATTCCCAGACACACTCTGTGAATCTCATACTTCAGACAGTCTTATACTGTCTTCAGACAGACATTATACGGCTTAAAAGAAAGACAAATATTTTATTAGATCTTAGAGGAGGTTTTCTATAAAAGAATAGCATCTTTTTTTAGATTTCTATGGCACCGGGGCACGTTCACAGGTTTATTTTGGAGATATCACTTGGAAACTATAGGTGCACATTGTCATCATGCGACTAGTGACTTCATCTCACCTTCTATAGTCTTATAATGGAAGTCTGACTTCTGCAAATAAAGACATGCCCATCTTCTCTACTGATTTTGCTTAAATGTGGGAGCAAAGGAAAGAACTGAAACTGACTCAGTTCCTCATTAAAAGGTTAAAAAAAGTCAACCTACCTATAGACACCAACCGCTTCCTTGGATGTCTTCTCAAGATGTCTAAAGCGCATCGCCATCGGAAGCTCCAAACTTGTAGCGCGTCTGTAAATTGCAATTGAGATTATTCGTCACGCAAACCAAACCACAGATGACTCATCATCAAAATGGGTAATACTAAGAGAAATAGCTGAAAAAGAGGAACTATGAACAGGAAGAGATTAAGAAGGGGAAAGGAATATGTGGGCACGTTGTCATAACAACAAACAAACAAACTTAAAATCTCATTAAAACCAAGGGTCAATTTTTCTTAATAATAAATATTACCTTAAGCATTTCTCATCATAACTCCTATTAAAATGTTTTAAAAATGGTTAATCATAAAACTAAAATTAAAACCAAAACCAAATCAGCCATAGAATGGCTTACAAACTTTCTGCACTTTATTCTACTTTATGCACATAGTGTTATAACAGTGAAACAATATTAAGATTTCACTTTGAAACACCACTATGATTTTCTAAGAACTCGTATGTGCGTCATATGAGAGCAACAGAGTTTCAGTGAAACTCAAACTATTTGACCTGGTGGATTTGAGAAGAACCTCATCCTCTTCCTCATCATACAGGTCAGTGTCAGGAAGCTGTCTGTGCTGTGACGCCAGGAAGTTGAACATATCAAAGGTAGACTTCCTGTGAAACAAGAGTAGGTGTGAACTATACTCAGAAAAGTATGTTTCTTTAGGCACGCAAACTTGCATCACAAAACTTGTGCTCCTAGATAACATCTCTTCTACACAAGTATACATCTGAACCCCCTCCCCATGTCTGCAAGGTAACCAAGAACCAGTGCAAAACATTTTCTTCACTTTAAAACACCTACCTCCTTGTTGCCAGGTATTAGTCATTAACCTCTTTCTATAGAAGTAAATGATATAGGGACATTCCCCTAACAGTGGCCTACTATTTATTTCCTCATTTAAGGTTCCCAGTAACTGGCTCTAGATTGTGAACTGGGACTTATTAATCCGTTATAAAACACAAATGAATTAATTACACAATAAGGCCATAAATTAATCATATGAACAAATAATCACATATCAATTCATTGGGAAAGGCTCTTACATAGTAAGAACAATAAATATTAAGCTTACTATTATTATTATCATTATTATTTTTATTGGTAGTAGTAGCAGCATTATATTATCATTATTATTATTATTATTATTATTAGGTGATTTTAGAAATCAATGTTTCTCATCATGTAAAAAACGAATAATCATAATAATTATCATAATTACTACTATTATTACTATTGTGGCAGGCAAGATAATTACTCAAATGAACAGCAAAATCATCACTCAAAGGTGGGAAATGAACGAAAATAACAACATTATTATTACAGGGTATCTGCAGGATTTTTATGCTCAAACTTAAGACTTTTTAAGACCTTTTTTTAAGAACTGCACAAATAAAATGAAAACCATTTGAGAAGAATGAACCCAACCCCCAAAACTTCACATTTCAGCCTTCAAACCATTTTTAAGGGAATGGATGAATCAAAAGTATCAATTATTTTTATGTACACAATTATTATCAATCACTTATTATGTTAATTAAATAAATATATTCTACTCTCTTAATTGTTTAGATTTTTATAATGCATTATCAATTATCAATTATATTATTAACGCAAAAACAGCACACAGGCTTGCTGAAAATGCAAATTCATCCTCTTCCAGCAGGTGGCGCTTTTGGAACGGCAGAAATATAGCAGTTTATCTAATAATGGCAGTACACAAAGCAAACGTGAAACTTGCAGCACTCAGGTTTATTTATACAATCATAGCCTTTTGAAGTTTAATCAATTCTTCTGTTTGTTTTGGACCACAAAACCAGTATTAAGTAGTACGGGTTAGCCAAAAATACACTGTATGGGTCAAAATCATAGATTTTTCATTTATGCCAAAAACCATTAAGTATATTAAGTAAAGATCATGTTCCATGAAGATATTTTGTAAATTTCCTACCATAAATATATAAAAACTTAATTTTTGATTAGTAATATCCATTGCTAAAAACTTCATTTAGACAACTTTAAAGGTGATTTTCTCAATATTTTGATTCGTTTGAAACCTTTGATTCCAGATTTTCAAATAGCTGTATCTCGGCCAAATACTGTCCTTGCAACCATACATCAATGGAAAGCTTATTTATTCAACTTGTTGAAGTACAAATCTTAATTTAAAAAAATTGACCCTTATGACTGGTTTTGTGGTCCAGGGTCACATGTTTTTGTATCACTGTTACCACCACTTCATTAATTGACAGTTAAACTGACCTCAGGTAGACTTCAGAGCGGGCACAGCCACTTGGGTTAACGGGCAGATCTTCCTCCTGACTGGCCTGCTTGTGGAAGCGGAAGGTGTGGCGATGGCAGCGATTGGCCCCCTGGAGCTGTTCCACCAGGTAGACTACGGCATCGTGCAACATTCCCGTCACGCGTGCCCCGCTCATCCCAGAAAAAGTGAGCTGCCTCATTCCAGCAACTGCACGGGCCTCCTGGACTCCCTCGATAACAGCAGTCCAAGCAACTGTAAATGCAAAGAATAAATGTGATAATTTTTTGGTTCATTTTTTGGTACATTTAAAATTTTAACAACAATACAATTTACATGTACACATCACTTAGTATGATTATACACACACACACACACACGTACATATATACATATACATATACATATATATATATATATATATATATATACACACATACATACATTAACATACACATACACACACACACACACATATATATATATATATATATATATATATATATAATATATAAATCTCATACTGAAAGTAGGTCAAACTTTTACACTCAAGAACCTATTTTTTCCAACCACAGTCTCCTACCCTCAATACTGTCTGCTTCTACACTGAAGCCATCATCACTAGTGATCTCAAAGCGTAGGTGGGGCTGGTCTCGGCTGGGAGGACTATGCTCTTCACCATCTGAGGGCAGCATCTCGTCATCTGAACAGGACAGCATCCCTAAAAGGAAAAACTCTCATTGTTTAATCCATTAAAACACCTTAATGTGAGCAAAATAAAATAAAATTAAAAAAAATAATACCTGAGTATTTGTTCCAGTCAGACAGCGCATTGCGGTTAGCAGGATCCCAGGTTGCCGGCTTGCTGCCATCTCCACCACGAGGCAATGACAGACGATCCCAAGGTCCAGGCCTAAAATAAAACAAATGATAGGCCACAGAGAATCAGTGGTTTAGTCATGCAACTGAAGTGATGACTTGTTATTTCCATTCCAATAATATAATGTCACCACTTACTCAACTGACGTAGCTAACTGGAGAGGTGGAACAAACTGCCCACATGAAATCACTGTGGTATTTCTTATTAATATGAACGTATTCAGTATTCTCTGACATGTTAAACAGACATTTGGCATGATGTACTGCATATTTGTACTGGAATTACTGTTTGACAAACAAAAAAATACAGGTAGGTCCTGCTCTAGTTTGACAAAACTGAAATACTACATTATAAATACTTTAGCAGGATTTACAGGAAGGTGGTTTTGTTTGTGTATTATTTTTAAATTTCAAAACAATTTAAAATGCAGAACCATACTGATACTCAGGAATTCCTCCTTTTCCATTTAAAGGCTCACCTTGGACTCTCAGAGTCACTACTTCGCTCTTCATTCAGCTTATCCAAGTCTAAAATTCCCTTGACAGTTGGGGTTTTAATGCGAACTCCATACCTGCAATGGAAAAAGGAAAAGATATTAATATTCCATGCAGAGTTTCAATTAACGATTGTAAAGTTGAGTAAATTCTTAGTGGTTGCATTTACCTGGCTGATACAGAGTTTGACTTGCGTGGTTCTTCCAATCCACTAGGGCGGTCCAGGTCTAAGAAGTCAGATTTCGATTTCTTGGTGGCAATACGGTCAGATAAAGAAGACACTCTTTTCATTCGAACCTGTTTTGGTCGAGGTGCTGCTTCTGGTGGTGTTGCTGGTGGGGAAGCCTTAATCTCTGGTTCAAGAAGCAGTCCTTCTGGTAAAACTACTGAACTTGTTGTCTGAGTTCGTCCAGCAACGGTACTGTTACGAGGTGATGAGGAAATTAGGGAAACAGTCTTGTTGGGATCATAATATCCAGCCATAGCTTGGTTGATGATAGCTTGGGCACTGTCTGCTTGATTTGATGCATCTGAGGAGGCTGTGGTTTGACTCGTAGATTGTTTGCTAGAGGGGCCAGACTTTGTCCTTCTAGGTGTGGAAGACTCCTTCTTAATCCGTGGTTTTTTCACTTTATCTCCAGAAGCTTTGGAATTCCTACGTGGCTTCTTAACATCTGCTGGTAGTAAAGCTGCTCCGTTAGTACTAGTGGTAAGTAGCTGGGTAATGGTGTTGGAGGTCTGTACCAATGGGGTTACAATTTGGGGGACTTGGGTTGGAACGTTGCCACCTGCAACTGGGGGCAAGTTCCCAGCTGCTGCAAGTGTTGCCGACAAAGCATTGCTTTGCAAGAGGCTGGCGATCTGAGTAACGCAGTTATATGAAGGGGAGTTTGGAGTCGGCAACTGGAAGGTGTTGCTTTCAGGGTTTTTGACAAAAATCTGTCCAAGTCGATTAACAAGTAAAACATGTGGTGTAGGATCCACGTTGGGTCCACCAACCTCCTTTACGGTAAGGATTGCATGACCTGGTAGTGCTTGGGTCACCAACTGTTGTTGGGGTTCAATTGTTGATCTGGGGGTTGAAAAATTGATGGAAATTGTTCGTCCTGGAGCTGTTTCTCTTTGCATAGGCGTGGTGTTGTACCCATTGATGACACCTAGAGCAGAGGCTGGCTGAATGGCAGAAGGCATTGCTTGGCACTGAGCTGATGGTTGGGAAGTTACAGAGGAGGAGACCATGCCAACTGTTGTAGAGCCTATAGGTTGCGGGTAAGTGGGATGCAAAGGGACAGACACTGTACCCGAAACTGGCCCATAAGTCCCAAGAGGTACACCAGTGGCTGATGGCACAGACAGCATCGACTCTGGTTTCTGTGGTAAATTTGTGGGAGCACATGGCATTGCCCCTCCAGGAACTGAAGGGGCGGGAGGCCTTGCTTCAGCAGACGGGTGTAATTTGGTTCTGAAACTCTCCATGGGTGGCAAAACCGTCTTACCCTCAGGAGTTTGGACGGGGTACAAGGAAACACTTGCAGAAGGTGTCTGATTTGGGAATGTTGCGAAAGGAACTTGCGAAGAGGAATCGGAAGATAAAGGTTCAGAAGATTTGGGTAACACAGTGGAAGCAACAGGATTTTGTTGCTGCGGGCTTTGAATTCCATTAACTGCCATTAAGTCAGGAGAATCATCTTGCAGGTGGTTGCTTTGGTAAACTGTAGAGTCATCCATAGACGAAACAAAGTGACCACTACTAGGATCCAAATACAATTCTTTAGAGTCACTTAGAGAATCCTGGACTGGGACCAACTCTGTGAAATGTGCATTGGGTGAAAGAGGACCACATCTCTCAAGTAGTAAGGGTGTCTCTGGTTCAACCATTAAATGAGGGGTATGGTAATCACTACCATATGCAGAAAATGCAGTGTTTGAAGGCTTTGGGTCAACAAAACTAGCCAAAGGGTCTTGTGGGTGTACAATCAACCCAGGGTTTGACTGCAATGTTTGAATTACACCAAAAGAATCTTGATCAGCCACCAAGTTGGACACGGGTTCTAACCGAATTGATGAGATATCAGAAACAGGGCTTGGGAATGCCAAACACAGCCCGTTGCTAGCTGTCTGTTCATGAGGCACAGCATTGAGCGGTTTGTGTGGCTTCTGGGCTTGATTTGACAATGTCACACCCTGGTTATCATTATTAGCCACACTTGCATCACTCTCTGTCCCATCATCCACACCATCAAGTTGTGAAATCTGCCTTAAAGATGGAGATGAAGATGTCTGAGAGGAGTCCCTTTGAGTCTTGCAAGTAACAACCGTGCGAGTGAAGTTGAAGTAGTTCTCCATGTCCTCATCAGAGGAACTATTACCCCAGTCTTCCCTACAAGAATCAACAGCACAAGACAATCTCTGGGCAGACATTTTGGACTTCTCTTCATCTGCCTCCCAGAAGTCTTCCTGGTTGTCTTCACCTTCAACTACAATTTGCGCACTGCAGTTCATAGCTACGCCTTCATTCAGCTCGGTTTCTTCAATTTCAAGCTCAGTTCTCAGCTCAGGTGCCACAGTCAGGTCTGCCTCTAAGTGGATAGATGTGTAAGGGAAATCCCTGTCACTCCCTAGACGGTTACCTTTTTGTATACCCAAAGGGTCTCCTAATGGCAAGGCACCATTTTCTCCTGGATGCTCCTGTGGTGATGCTATAAAATTGTGTGGAAGTTCAACAGAGTCTATCTGATTAAAATCAAAAGGCCTTGGTCTTGTGGAGAGGTGGGTGGGAGAGGTGAGGGATCGGTTGGTGCAAGGGTTGCTGCCAATGCCACCTTGCCTTGCGGACTGTGAAAACAGTCCTGAGGTAGAATGGGGTGTCAATATTCCAGAACCCCGGACTGAGGAAGCACTTCGACCGACAGGACGAGCTGATGAAGAGGTCAGCAGGTTTTCAGTAGCACCAAGGGGGAAAATTGGGGAGGTAGGCTGGGAGGTTTTAGGGTGGTGGGAACCACCTGCTCTAGAAGCAATTGGGCCTGCAGGGGATCCAAGAGTAGGGGAGGCCATGTGACCACGGGTACCACTATTCTGGGTGTGTGGGCTATGCCGCCGTGGCCTTCGAGTGTCATCCAAATCACTAATAGTCAGGATGTGGTGAGGTTTGGATGGGGCTGCTCCTGGTTTAAAAAAAAGTTAATGTTCAGAAAGCTTCATTTGAATTTTTTGAAGACCAAACATGCAACTTAACTGAAAGGATACCTGGAGAAGGCAGTGGTCTGGATAGTCCTCCGGCAGGTCTTCTGTTCTGGGGGTAAGAAGGGACTTTGGGGCGTGCACCGAGGTCCGGTTTGGCAAAGACAGAAACTGAGGTGGAATTTGTTTCAGCATTCGTTGAAGTCAAATCCACGGCCAGGGCTTCAGATTCTAATGAAAATATATATTGGAATTTGAATATTCAAAAATGCCATAAGGACAAAAGATGTACAAGCCATCACTTTGCAAGTAGTAATATTATTTAGTATTCACCTGACTGGGGGCATGGGCTATGGGCAATTGTGCAATTTTCTCCCTGATCAGGCGACTCTTCCACTGGTTTTTCCTGAACAGGTGGCCGGACCTCCCTAACACGAAATGTGTATTTGCATCGACGTAGGGGGTTTACAGTACTCCAGTACCAGCGAGAACATCTAAAAGGCAGAAGTTAAACAGTATTGATGTGCAAGCAAGGGCCAATGCTAGAAGTCTAGCATGTCCATTATGTTAGAAACAAACTCCTACAAAAATAAAAGCTACTTACTCATAACCCACAGGGAAAAGTTTTCCACGACAGGCAGATAATTCACTCAGCTTTCCAAGCTTTTCTACTAGCAAAGAACCTAAAAAATGTTGAAAAATGATATTACACTTATTATACAAAGATTTTTATACAATACACTTATATATATATGCTTCAACAACAAAAACGCCAACCTATCATTAAATTGATTGACTCTGGCTCCAACCCAGTCAAAAATTTTCTGCGAAGACTTATCCCTTCAAAATCCACATAAACTCTCCGAAGAACTTCAAACCCTTGACCAGTGATGATCTGGTAAATTGCAGAAGAAAAAAAAAGTTCTCTCAGACCAGCCACGTAATGCCAACATTAAGTTTCTATTTGACTTCATTTTTAGTAACTATAACAAGCCACAACTAAATCAGCAGCTATGACTAAATTAAATGCTATTTAAATAAAAGCTCACTTTTCCACTTATAAGGTCACGATGCTTGTAACAGAAGACTCTTTTATCATCCTGGAAGACGCAGTTGCGAAAGCGGGCACACATGAAGTGGTAGTTGCTCTGGCACGAAGTAAGGCAGCAACCTACAGTCGCCCCAGTTCGGTTACACCGTTCACAGCGCTATGGAAGGAAAGCCAGAACATTAGCAAAGCCAAACATTATATTGAGTTCAACTGATGCAAGTTCACGTTTAAATACTAATTTGAATATACATCTATTAAGCATCATGTGTGTTAAAGTTATTTACTCAAGACAGTAAAATGTGTCATCAATGGCTCAGCTGAAAGATTAATGACATACCATCAGACGACCTCGTGCTACGGCACTGTGAACATGCAGAAGTGAGCCATTGTCCTCCTCGAACACTTCTGCAGACCACATGGTGCAATTCACATGAGCCCATTCGTTCTGCCCTAGATAAAGCAACCTCCCTGCATCCTGGGAAAGGAAATGCATAAAGCTGAATAAATAAGCTTTCCATTGATGTGTGGTTTGATAGTACAATATTTGGCTAAAATCTGAAAATATGGAATCTGATGGAGCAAAAAAAAAAATATTTATATATTGAGATAATCGCCTTTAAAGTTTCAAATGAAGTTTTTAGCAATGCATGTTACTAATCAAAAATGAAGTTGATATAGTTACGATGGGAAATTTGCAAAATATCTTCATGGAACATGATCTTTACATGATCTTAAAAATGCATGGTATTACCATGGCACCATTCCTAAAATCCATGTTAAGGCCTTGTAGCAAAAAGCTATAAAATGGTACAATACTATCATGAGTTTACAATCTTAAATTATGTCTTAAAAGTACTTACACTGGCCTTTGCATCACCGTATTTTTGGCACAGAGCGCACTGTCTCTCGTCGTCTTTCGACCAACCTGTGTCCAGGTCGGATTTAACAGGCCGACCCTTTTTCCCTGGAAGATAACATTAAAATTCAAAGTTGGGATGATTTGCACTACGTTCATATGTTCACAAACAAAGGTTACTAATGTCATTCTACACTTGCGTGTTTATTTACCTTTCAAACTCATTCGTAACGCCCTTGAGTCCATAAAGTATCCTTTAGCATTATGTGCTAAAGGTGTGGACATATCCTCTTCTTCTCCCATATTAACATCGACGTGTCTTCCAGTCATCTGCGGGACGCCGTCCAAAGCCTTACTACAGCCATCTCTTTCACGCCATTGAGCATAAACATGTTCATAATTTGGCGGCATCACAGCATGTGAAAGCATCCCACTGCAGGAATGAAGGCATGTGTCCTTACCAGAAGATACAACAATGTTGCTTCTCGTATGTGAATGTTTATTTCAATTAGAAAGAATTTCATGGAGCTTACGCTGGCAGATGTTTGGAGCGAGGATCCCACATTTTAGGGTCCTGGCTGTTAAACCAACCATAAACGTCATCCAAGAGCTACAAAAGATTGAAAACCGAATTTGAGCCACAAAAACAAGTATCCAAAGAGCATTTCTAAGACTATATTTACAAAAGCATGCTAACATACTAACATACTGCTTTGTTTAGTCTCATTATGTAAATCAACTGCCAAATGTTCAAAAAAAAAAAAAAAAAAAAAAAAAACCATGACGAAAAATGAAAAATATAAAAAGGCGCTTCAGCTTTGATAAAACTAGCAGTCAGTACTTTGCACAGCTGTAGAGTCAAATAGCAACTGAAGTTGAACTCATATCCTGTCTAGAAATAAAAATCCATTAGGTAGTGCATTAGTATGGTAATTACTTAAAAATATAAAATTCACAAGAATCTGACCTTCAGGTAATACGAGCGGGCGAGGACAGTGGGGCTTTGGTCTTCTGGTAAAATTTCCTCATCTTCCAAGTAACTGCGAATTACTTTGACCACATCCTCGTGAAAAGATTTCTGATGACAAAGCCACAAACAAAATCAGCATTTTAAGTATTGTTTTTCTGAAACCAAAACAACAGTTAAAAAATGATTACAGCAAATCAAGGATTGTGCTATCAGAGATGTTAGTTTAGATAATACGCATCAGTTTAGTTGCTTGTTTCGGAAATACTGGGGCTTCTAACAGTAACTGCTCATAAAGCCCGATTTTATGAGCTTCATGGGAAACACTCCAAATGCAGAGTTAAACTTTACAGCCAAACTGAACCATTGAATGTGGACGAATTATGATGGTCATTTTGAAGGAGAAGTCCACTTCCAGAAGCACAATTTACAAATAATTTACTCACCCTATTGTCATCCAAGATGTTCATGTCTTTCTGTCTTCAGTCGTAAAGAAATTATGGTTTTTGAGGAAAGCATTTCAGGATTTTTCTCCATATAATGGACTTCATTGGTGCACCGATTTTGAACTTCCAAAATGCAGTTTATCCCTGATCTCAGCTGAGGAAAAAGGGTCTTATCTAGCAAAATGATCAGTCTTTTTTTTGGAAAATAAAAATATAAGCACAAAAGCTTGTGTAGCACTAGCTCTGGGATGCGCGTCCATGACACTACGTACTATTAAATCATGTCGAAAGGTCATGCGGAACGTAGGCGGAACTACAGACCCAGTGTTTACAAAGCGAACGCACAAAGATTAAGGAAGTGCAAGTAAATCAAATGCTGTTTTCAAACAAAAAGGTTCAATGATGTCGGATGATTCTAAAGTTGTAGGATAAAATTAGATGGAGTTTTTCACCATACTCTACCTTTTTGAGCGAGAGTACACAAACGATGAACTTAGATGTGATTTGTAGTGTCGTGGACGCGCATCCCAGAGCCAGTGCTACACAAGCTTTTGTGCTTAAAAAAAATGTATACAAATTTTTATTTTTCAAAAAACTGACTGATCGTTTCGCTAGATAAGACCCTTCTTCCATCGTTTAGAGCCCTTTAAAGCTGCATTTAAACTGCATTTTTCAAAATCGGGGCACCAATGAAGTCCATTATATGGAGAAAAATCCTGAAATGCTTTCCTCAAAAACAATAATTTCTTCACGACTGAAGACAGAAAGACATGAGCATCTTGGATAACAAGGGGGTGAGTAAATTATTTGTAAGTTGTTCTTCTGGAAGTAGAGTTCTCCTTTAACTGTAAAATCCCATTTGAGCATAACCCAACTTTTTAAACTGCTTTTGAGTCTCAGAAAGCAAACTTTACGTTGTTCCCAGATCGAAGGTAAGCAGTTGTGTACAGACAAAAGTACAGACACTGACCAAGGATGTGTACAGGCCTTCATCAAACTTCTTTCCGATTGCACGGAAGTCGCAGACAGGCAAATCTTCAACCACAGTGACGGGGGAACCCACTGAAGTGCACTACAAAAGAACAGAAAATGCCAAAAATATGTAACCAAGTTTCTTGTTATATGCATCCTTTATTTATTTCCTGTGAAAGATATTTCTAAACATGGATGTTTAAACATCTTTTCTCATTGTTTAAACAAAAAAAACAATTTACTGGCATTTCCCCCTGAATCAGGCTGTATTTCATAAAGCAATACAAGAGCACAAACCGCAGAGGAAAAAAACAACCTAGGACTATATGAATTACAACAATTCGTAAACTTTCCAGACTATAAATTCTAGCGACTATTTCAGAATTACGACAACCCTGAAATAGGAAAGGCTCAAGTCTGTCACAACGAACATTCTAAAAATGCATATTAAAAATGATTGTGAAACTCCATCATTCGAACTGCTTTTTTGAACAATCAAAAGCAACAGACTGCGGCAGCTTTAAAAGTACAGCATACTAAGTTTAAGATCAGTCCCCATGAAATCAAAATTGAAGTGTTTAGGCTTGAATATGTTAACCTTAAGGTTATCTATAAGCTAGTGTGTGCCAAATCAATGACAAAATTCGCATTTAGAAAATAGCAGATTTTGATGACATCACCCTGCACTTCAGTTTCTCATCGAATTTTTTGTCCAATCAAATGCTCTCCAAAATCTGAAGCATCCCACCCCCCCTACATGCTGAAGCTGCGTGAGAAACTGGTGGTTTTTTCCCCACCATCCGCATAAAAACAAAAATTATCTTTGGTCGTGTGGTAATTTAACTGCTGTTTACAAGATTCCTTTTTGACCACGGCTGAACAACAAGTTAATTGTTGGACTTCCCTATAACTTGCATGCATATTTATTGATTTTAATGCCGGAAAGTACTTCCAACAACAACAGCAAATGGGAGCTGTTAAAAGGGGTCATGAACTAAGAAAGCAAAATTTCGCTGATAATCTGACATAAAAGATTATTGTACTATAAAAACATTCTGTAAGCCAATCTGCTAAAACAACAGGTTGTGGACAGCCCCAAGTTGTGGAAAAACAGCCTTCCTTCTGATCCCCAAGATTAGGAAGGAGTGGGTAAACTTTATTTTTACTGAAGTTCCAGACCACATTAGTTGGAACTTGGTCCTTTGCTGTCAAACATACACAACTGTTAGCCAATCATAGCAGTGGGCGTTTACAATCGATCACGCCTAATCAAACAGAGTGTTTTGATGAGGGGGTTTAAAAACAGAACAAAAAATATCCTATTTCTTCAAAATTATGATGTTTTTTGATGTAAAAATCTTGGCAAATTTAAGTGGACCTCAGAGAACAGTACAAAATAATAAAAAAGGCAGTTCATGATCTTTAGTAGTTAGTTAATAGTGAGAATCAGTACCCAAAGTACAGTGGGAACATTTCTAAATTATCCTCAGTTGCAAAGTACTGATTTAGCTACTTAGTTACTCATAATGTGCCATGTTCTCTAAGATTAAGATTAGCCATTTTAAAAAAGTGGGTGGGACTGCTTGACATGACCCGCCCTGTCTTCCTGTTTCAGTTGAAATTACATCAACACATGAAATAACGCTGTGCGTTTCAAAGCACTTCAGTGGAAAGTCAACAGCCCAATTCGGACGGTAATTGTTTCTCATGAATACGTGAGAAACAATGGTGGTGTTTTTCTCCCACCACCTACGTAAAAATAAATAAAATAAAACAGCCGAATTATCTACCTTTTTTTTTTGACAAGATTGTGTGGTAATTTAATTCAGAGTCCTTTTTGACCACTGCCGAACAGCAAGTTAGTTATTGCACTTCACTGGAACTTGCATGTATATTTATTGCTGAAATGCAGGAAGGTATGAACTGAGAAACCAAAATTCCCTTGATATTTTGACACAAAAGATCATTGTACTATAAAAACATTCTGTAAGTTTCAGACCTCAAAACTTTCTTGTTAGTCTGAAAACATCTTATATTGAAGCCAATCTGCCAAAACGACAGGCTGTGGAGTGTGCCAGTTTGACATAAGTGTCCGCCTTCACAGAAAAATAAACAACGCCTGCTTATACATCAGTGCTTGTTTACCCACCCTTGTTTATTTATAGTGTAAATAATGTGAGGCGAACGCAGGTCTCAGCAAAATGTTAAAGATGGCTCTAAATTAAATAAGATGCTGTCCAGTGCCAAGTTGTAGAAAAACAGTCTTTGCACTGCCTTCCTTCTGATCCCAACCTTAGGAAAGAATGGTTAGATAAAGTGGGAGGATAACAGAGTTATCCAAAGTACTGATTTAGCTGAAAGTTACTCATGATGAGGATGCTGTCTATGATTATTCCTTATCTAGTCATTACAAACCTGCTCTTAGTTTTAGATGTCATGCCCACAAAGTTTCGAAGTCGTTATCTGATTGGTTGAATTCTACATGATATGAGGGAGACGTGCGAGTCCTGACGTCAAAAGCCCTCATGGGAATTTGGATCAACAAAGCCGTGACACGGAAAAAACTCCCCCATGGAAGAAGAAAACCGCTTTGTTTACAAATGTGACAATATTTGCTTATCAGAATAAACTAAACACTGGACTTTTTAAAGTATGTGACCTTCACATTAGACTCTTGACGACTTCTTTAACACACAATGGCCTGCTGCAACTTTAAAAGTACAGCATACTATGTTTAGCAGAGTTTGGACGCCCACCTTCTTGCAGGTGACCAGGTGCTTAGTGAGGCTGGAGCTCAGCAGGCAAGACAGCACCCTCTCTAAGCCAGACTTAAGCTCCTGGTCGAGTAGTTCCCTCCACCCCGCTCCATTAACGTCCTCTCCATCGGGCTGCTCTTGCAAGCACGGCTGACAGGAGTACACCACACTCTCAGGCAAACTCGACAAGATTTCATACAAGTCATCTGTGAGGAAACACAAAATTAAAAGAGTCAGCTGCACACGCAGTGGTAGATTTCCTACTGCTGATTCAGCATGTTAACAGTTTAAAAAAAAACACTATTTCTCAACTGTTTCTATGGTATATTGACAAAGAGTCACCCATGACACAAGTGAATAATTAAATAAACAACATGGGAAGGACATTCTAGGTTGGGAAAATCAGTTTGTCTTGTAAGTGCTGGGAAATAAGAGGAATGCAAAATGTTAACCCTGGGAACACAGTGTAATAAATAATCAGGGATGCACCGATCGACCGACCAGAGATCAGAATCTACCAGTTTTCCACATGATCAGCCCAGACCGGACCGATTCCAACGTCATACTTACGGTGACTAATAATGTATTTATGTTGTTCCAGATGAGGCTTGCGAGTGAGTATGTGAGAAAGATTTGTGCAGATATCAAAACAAATGAGCAACACCGAACTCACAGAAAGTTACAGATGCGTACTGATATGTAGATATGTACAATATTTGATTTAGGTATGCAACATCAAACAACAAAGATGAACAAGATCCCGAATATCAGCACGACTGTGGTAGTGATTTTACACAATAGTAGTTTAATAAACAAGAAGTTAAAATTAAGTGTCTTACATTTTAGAAACAATATTGACTGTTTTTTGCTCAATTTCACCAACAAAAAAATGACTCGCATTCAAAACCACAGCAGAACTGTTGTGTGTCTTTGAGCAACACACAGCGGTGTTTCTGTACTGAATGAATCAGTGACTTTATGTTAATGATTCAGTGACTTTATTCATAAAGACAGTCACTTCATTTCTGAATGCATCAGCCGTTTGAATGAATCGGTTGAATGAATGACTACGATTCACTCATTTGCCGCCACCTACTGGTGGTTTGGTGTCATATTTAAAAGTATCATTGCATTTTTCCCAACATTTCAAAAAAAAAATATTTCAAACATTAAAGGAGAAGTCCACTTTCAGAACAAAAATTGACAGATTATGTACTCACCCCTTGTCATCCAAGATGTTCATGTCTTTCTTCAGCCATAAAGAAATTATGTTTTTTGAGGGAAACATTTCAGCATTTTTCTCCATGGACTGCTATGTTACCCCGAGTTTGAACTTCCAAAATGCAGTTTAAATGAGGCTTCAAACAATCCCAGATGTGGTTTTAAACGATCCCAGCCAAGGAAGAAGGGTCTGACCTAGCGAAACGATTAGTACTTTGCAACGTCAAATGCTCGTCTTGTCTCGCTCTGCCCAAACTGTTTTTTTCCGGTTCATGACAGTCAGGGAATGTCGAAAAATCACCATCTCATGTTCTCCCTCAACTTCAAAATTGGCTTATATCACTATTTTACCTTTTTGTTAAGGGAGTTTAATCTTCTTTGCATGTTTACTTTGCAAAGACTGAGTCGGTACTTCTGCAGCGATGTAGGACGATTTTTAAATGATTTCTGAAGTTGAGGGAGAAAATACGATTGGAGTTTTTCAACGTACCCTAACTGGCTTGAGCCAGAATATACAAAAGTTCAGGCAAAACGAGATGAGCATATGAGACTAAAAAGTATTTAAATTGTATTTTTTTAATGAAAATAACCGATCGTTTCGCTAGATAAGACACTTCTTCCTCGGCCGGGATCGTTTACAACCGCATTTGGGATCGTTTGAAGTTGCATTTAAATTGCAATTTGGAAGTTCAAAATCGGGGTATCATACCAGTTTATTATACGCAGAAAAATGCTGAAATGTTTAACTCCAAAAACTATTTCTTTACGGCTGAAGCAAATTTTTGTTCTTGAAGTGAACTTCTCCTTTAATGATTTAACATTAATTATGTATTTGCAATTTTGTGGTGTAAATGCATTTATGGCCCCTCAGCTTCATGAAACAAATAGTGTAAATCTACTGCAACTACAGGATGCAGCTTCACTATTTCCTGCAGTGCAAATATGGAGTTTGAAATAATTTCTTCCATTGTCAACTCTAATTTTAGGAAAGAAAATCGGAATTTGCAGGTCACACACGAAATCGGCAGAGAAAATTACATTATAATAATAATAATATATAACAAACACTAAAACAGTGGAAGCAAAAAGTTGTTTGTTAGTTTATGCTTTCTCTGTGGATACAAAGGAATGACTTCCTTCTTACAGACGAATGCAATCTGAGTTATGTTAAAAATTATCCTGGCTCTCCCAAGCTCTATCATGGCAGTGGGCGGGTGTTTCTCTTTAACAAGTCCAATAAAGTGCATCCATCCATAATAAATATTGCCTTACACGCCTCCAGGGAGTGAATAAATTTTTTAAAAGTAAGATAAATAAGCCAATTTTAATTTTTGGGTAAACTATCGCTTTAATAGTCTCATAATGCACATTAAATGAACACAAAATATTTATATACAAAACCAATGGTATCTGCTTTCCTTTTCAGGAATTTGTTTTAAAGTTTAATTGAAATGAAAGCCAAAAAGTAAAAAGCCAAAATGTAAATGGCATGTTAAAATGCATTATTGTAATTGATCGATAAAATTAGATAAAAGATAATGAAATAAAATGTTGAAAAACTAATACATAAATAAAATCCATCTGGCCATCACATTCTGTCACTCACCTGTCAGGCCTTCACATTTAGCATGGACCCAGTGGTTACACGTGGAGCACTGCATCATCTGGCTATCATAGTCATTATCTTCATAACACTTGAAGCACATGGTGCAGTAGTTACCTACACACACACACACACAAAGTTACTGACTGTGCAGGCGTGTTTGGATGACATGGAGTATATATACACACACCCATTGCAGAACATTTTAACATTTTGTAATAGCATGTAAACAGGAAAGTACTATTACACACGAAACTAAAAACATCCCTGTAGGATCCAGCTGTTGAAACAGCTGCAAAGCGTAGGCAAATGGCAACTAAAGTCATTTTCTTATGCCAAATCGAAAAAAGGAAGAAAAAAAAAAAAAACTCTGACCAGCACATTATTAGTTGGGTTTTCATTAAAGGTCCTAAACTTGAGCTAATCTGATTGGATAGGCGTTGAAAGTACTCTTTTATGTAACTTTGTCTTTATCTAACATGCACGAAGAATGCTGGAAGACCTGGAAATGCATTTTTATTAACATAATTTATTATAGGCCCATATAAAAATCTAACTGTCAGACAGTCTCACCTTGATCAAACAGCCTAGTGCAGTCAGGACACAGACCCTTGTCATGATTCCACTCAGTGTCCCAGCTCTTTCCTGGTGTCACACCACAACTCTTGCATCGAATGCATGTCATACAGATCTGGAAAAATTAATTTTTTATTTGTGGCTTCGCTGGATGCACAATACAAACAAGAACTGCAACTTTAATGTCCTGTTTTTGCCAAATCCTAAGAGATGTTTCCCTTTTATTGCACTTTTTTTTTTTTTCGCTTCAACATTTTTTTAAGCAATATCATGGCAGCTGAGACAGCAAAGCATACTGAAACTTCTTTTTATGTCTTGCACATTTAGGAAAGTTCCACTGTGGTCAACTTACCCAAGGCTTTTTACGTTTGTTGGGTTTGGGGTAGTTTGGACCCAGACAGGCAGGATGATAACAATTTTGACACCTTTCACACTCCAGCAGGGGCTGCACAGAGATCAAGCACAAAAAATAAAAAAACTGACCTGTTTCAAAGCTGTGACAAAACATCTGGTCTTTTATTTTCTTCTTGTCATCAATGTAGGTTTAAGAGTAATGTTTGTATTCCACAAGTCAGCAAGATTTTTTTTGATTCAGCACATTAAAATGACCAAAAGTGTCAGTAGAGTCAACTAAAAGGTCATAAAAATGTTCTATATCAAATAAACACGGTTCTTTCAAACTTTCTATTTCACAGCAAAAAAAGCACCAGTTTCCACAAAAACATTAGGCAGCACAACTGTTTTAACTGCTTCTGATCAGCCTTTGCATCACATGAATAAATTACATAAAAAAAAAAAAAAAACGTTTTTCCAACCACAAATTTTTAAAGGGGTCATCGGATGCTAAGTTCACTTTTTCATGTTGTTTGAACATTAATGTGTGTTGTCAGTGTATGTACAAATCTACCCTATGATGATAAAAATCCATGCAGTGGTTTTTAATTAATCTGTAAAAATAATATCCCCTTTTTCAAATCGAGCCGTTCTCAGATGCCTGTCGGTGTGCTGTCACACCCGCAGAGGCCGCTCCCACAATAGTTGGTTGACATGAGCTCTTACCTTAGACCAGCTGTAACAGTCCAGTAACTTTCCATGTTTTGATGCCAGAGCAGGGATGTAAGTTAGACAAGAATATCTC
>JAHKKF010536723.1:0-15771 GCA_019740295.1 Labeo calbasu | reverse complement strand
GGTTTTGATTTGCTTCCTTGTGTTTTGTCCATTGTTAAAGTTAAATCCTAAAAAAAATATTAAGCAGATTTATATTAGCAAGATTAAGCAATACAAGTTAAGTGTTGGTTATACGTTACTTATAAAAGTGTAACTTAATTTGTACGATTATTTTTGCTGTACCTTCCTTATGTTGGCTATCCTTTCGCATCCACAGGAAAACCGAATTGTGCAATGTGTGCGTTTGTTGGCGTTTGAGAGTGTGTATTTCCCTCCCTTACTCAAATGATTAAATTACAAGTTTAAACCCTCACTGATCAAATTACAAGCATAGTTATAATACAAACCATAACACGAAGCACATACAAAACAGAAACAAGACAAGATGAAAGCTAAAGTGACGGTTCGATGTCTGCCGCCTTGTTAACTTTTAGCAAAACTCGAGCTGTACGCGTTGTTTAAACTAAAGAGACTAGCTGTAGCTGCATCCGAAAGCGTTTTAAGTTACATTAAGTTACGTTAAAATGTGCATTGTGTGCTTTAGCAGCCTGAAATAAATAGCCACGTACGATAACATGACACCGAGAGAATGAACAACATACTCACAGTATTTTTTTTTTCTGCTTCAAAAGTGAAAATGCAGACTCCACACCTTATTTTGCTGCGAAAGCAAGATGCCAGATACAACTGTTTTTTGTTGTTAAAGCTTATAGGTCATTCCACGAAATTGCTGCTTTTCTATTTTGAAAAGTATGTCTGTACGGTTTAAAACACCTATCCGTGCGCTCGAAGTGTTTATTAAAATGCTACTTCTACAAGTATCCAGTTTTTGAATAATAAGTATACTTTGCAAAGTCATGGTTTCAGGACTGACCATTTAAGATCGCCCCCTACTGGCAAGCTTAACAAAATATAAGACAAATGATAAAAATAGGACAATTCCTTTTAGAATGCACATCCTGAAATTATGATCAATTATGTACAAGCTGGAAAACAACTTAGAATAATTGTAATATTATATCCACTACAACCTTATGGATATATGCATTAAAAATGCAAAAGTATATATGAGAGAAGGCCTACTCTTTGTTTATCAACGAAAACACTTCACTAATTCTGTCTACTATGACTCTGTCATCAGAAGGCACACTTATGGAGAATAATATAACAATAGTATTATTGGCTACAGATTATATTCATGTAACACAATCAGTCAATTTCGATTAACTAAACTTAATCATACCATATATTTTAATGACCAGTCTGTAACAGTGCAATAACATTAGTGCTCTTTTTAACTACTTTAAATGCAAACATTACAATTTGTTAGATCTAAACCAGACTGTTTGAATGAATCTGTAATAAAATGACAAAAATACTGTAGTGTCAAATACTATACTGAAGATAGTACATGAATAAATATCATGCTACAGTGGCTTTTGCACCCCGAATCAGTAGAATATAGAGAAATACCTTATAATATTGAGCTATTTAAAAATGTGAAGCATTTTTACAGTGAAATCAAAATAAAAAAAATAAAAAAGTGTACAACGTAAAATATGTGACATATCATACAGTCCTACTATTAAGGTCAACAAGCACGTAATAGGCATTTTCTGACAATAAATACATAAATACAAGGTAAAGCATATATATGTATTACATGTATCAAGCCAGTATTAGTAGTCATAATTTAAAATATCACAATAGCTGCTTAATTTTTTTTTATGTCAGAACAGTTTTATGATTTCAAGAGATGCTGGGAGTTCATTTCAGATAAATTTATCTGAATTCAAAATACAGCTATTTTTTTTTTCAGCTATTTTTTATCCAGCAGAAAGATGCAAATCTAACTCAAATTTTAAAGGAACAGTTCACCCCAAAATTAAAATTTTGCAGAAAATTAACTCACAACGTAGATGAGTTAGTTTCTTCATTGCAACAGATTTGGAAAACATTTAGCATTACATAAATTTTTCACCAATGCATCATCTGCAGTGAATGGGTGCCGTCAGAATAAGAGTCCAAAGAGTTGATGAAAACATCAAAATGTTTATTTAGAACTGTTCTTGCTTGTAAACTGTGCTCATTTTGTGCGAATTTTCCTTCTGATTCAGTCAAAAAGACTGAATCAATGGTTTAAAGAAACATCTTAATGAAGGATTTGTTTTTAACAACACAGCTTTTTCACTGAAGATGTTAATTGATAGACTGGAGTCGTGTGGATTACTTCTGGATTATTGTAATGTTTTTATCAGCTGCTTGGACGGCACCCATTCACTTCAGAGGATCCATTGGTGAGCAAATGATGTGATGTTGTTGTTTTTTCAGATCTGTTCCAATAAAAAAACAAAAAAACTAATGTACATCTTGGATGGCCTGAGGAAGAGTAAATTATGAGCATTTACTCATTCATTTTGAGGTGAACTATTCCTTTAAACCATCCAACAGGAAGTACTTTTATCATTTCATGTGCACATTAAATCACTGAGTTTAAATTCCACAAAGGCTATTTCCTCAATCTCACTTTTCTCTCCACACTCCATGAGGCAGGCAAATCGTTCCTCACACTGTGTCAAATCGGAATATCCACTGGGACCCTGATGGATGATCCACGGTCGGCCCCAACCAGAGGTTTTCAAGGGTGATTTATTCAAGTAAACTCCAAGATCCTTCCTTTTCTTTTTATTAGTTGGATGGGAATAGAGTAACCAAGTTTTTGTTTCAGACTGTGTCAAGCAATCATTTGGGCTCTTCTCCTCTTCATCCGATCGCTCGGGCACAGAGAAGCTCAACACGCTACCCTGGCAGCCATGATGGGGCTCCACGAGTTTCTGAGCAACATGAGGGCTATCAAAAGTTGCCCCGCTGCTCTCACTTAAAGCCTCCACTCTGTGGCCACATGTACTACGGGCGTTGCAGTACAAATGACTCTGATCAGCGTGGTCTATGATTTCAGCCATCTCACATTCGCAGGACTTCATTGTGATTTTTCCTCCCATCTGCCAGGTGACACCACAGTCATCACTATAAAACGATAAAGCATGAGGCCTGACTATGAGTAGAAAATGAAAGGGAAAACACCTATGATGTATGTAATAAACATAAGCTGGAATGATTAGTCTTCCACTTTTCATCTGAATCCCATGTCCTGGTCCAACTGCAAACGTAGCCCATTTGAAAATCTCATCTCCAATAACACTATTTGTTAAATCTGTTAACTTGCTCCAGTTCTGGCCATAGTCTGTACTAGTGACGTAACACAGCCGTGCTTGGTTTCTACCTGTAGAGATCTGGTGATACTCTGTGGTTTTGCCCAATATGCAGACAAAGAACAGATAGATGGTTTTGGATCTCCTCTCATAGACTGGACAAGGATTCATGGTGCGGTGATCCGGCAAACAAGCAGAAGACAGTGTTTGTGCAGGAGACCACTGAAAATAATGAAAATTAATTAAATAGTGTAAAAATGTTGTATTATAAAATGATAAACTATCGTTAAAAAGTTTGTGGTCAGTGGATTTTTAAAAATGAAGTTTAAGTTAATGTTCTCACACAGGCTGCCATTATTCGATTAAAAATACAGTAAGAGACAGTAATATTGTAAATTTTGTTATCATTTAAAATAATGGTTTTCCATTTTAACATATTTTAAAATGCAATTCATTCCTGTTATGGCAAAGCTGAATTTTCAGCAGCCATTACATCAGTCTTTAATATGTTATTGTGGTGCACAAGAAGCATTCTATTATCATCAGTGTTAAACACAGATGTGCTGCTTAATATTTTTATGGAAACCATTATATGTGACCCAGGACCACAAAACCAGTCGTAAGTAGCACGTGTATATTTGTAGCAATAGCCAACATTACAGTGTATGGGTCAAAATTATTGATTTTTCTTTTATGTCAAAAATCATTAGGATATTAAGTAAAGATCATGTTCCAAAAAGATATTTCATAAATTTCCTACCATAATTTTGATTAGTAATATGCATTGCTAAGAACTTAATTTGGACAACTTTAAAGGCGATTTTCTCAATCTTTTGATTTTTTGCACCCTCAGATTCCAGATTTTCTAACTGTTGTATCCCGCCAAATAGTGTCCTATCCTAACAAACCATACATCAATAGAAAGCTTATTTATATCTTTTCAAAAAAATATAACAATATATGTGACCCTGGACCACAAAACCAATCATAAGGGTCAATTTTTGAAAGGATATAAATACATTTTCTATTGATATATGGTTTGTTAGGATAGGACACTATTTGGCCGAGATACAACTATTTGAAACTCTGGAATCTGAGGGTGCAAAAAATCTAAATATTGAGAAAATTGCCTTTAAAGTTGTCCAAATTAAGTTCTTAGCAATGCATATTACTAATCAAAATTATGGTAGGAAATGTATAAAATATCTTCTTGGAACATGATCTTTACTTAATATCCTAATGATTTTTGTCAAAAAAAAGAAAAATCAATAATTTTGACCCATACAGTGTATCGTTGGCTATTGCTACAAATATATATGTGCTACTTATCAATGGTTTTGTGATCCAGGGTTACATATATTGTTTTCAGAATGAATAAAAAGTTCAAAAGAATAACAATTATTTAAAAAAAAAAAAGTCTTTACTCTCACTTTCCATCAATTTAATGTGTATGATTAATATGAATTAAAAAAAAACAGTACTGACCCCAAACTTTTCAACTGTAGTGTATATTGTAAACTACAGATATATATTTGTATGTGGAAAAAAATTCAATTACTTGAAGGGATCCATTTTGCAGTGATCCTCTCCTCATTACCAACACTTTTGCATCACTGTCACGTGGAGTGCTGCGTTCTTCAGCAAAGGCAAGGAAAGTCTGACCATCACTGATGTAGATTAGAGCAGGAATTCTATATGTTTTACCATCCTTCTGTTGGAATAATACTGTTCGGGCAGGCGTGGCGTGCTGGGCTTCTGGGTTGCCTTTTGACGCCATACTGTCAATTATTCCTAGATAAACAAGTATGTAAACATATGTAGGAATATGACATGGAATGCAGTAGACTTTGAACTTGAGGCGTTTTTATGTAAACACATCTAGTCACTTATTGCCTTTGAGGCGTCTTCGGAAAATACTGGCCTTGCTGTTACTTAATTATAAATAGAAATATAAAATAAATATAACAAATCATACATCTCATTAAAAACATCTCATTATCTCACACGTTACATACATTCACAGTAACTTTGACATACATAATTAAATGATACGACGTCAATAATATTCATTTTAATTAAAGATGTTAAGGCGAAATATAAACTGTTCACCTACCATATATTACATGCCAGTAGCAACCCGTTTAAATGTACAGTACGGTGTGATGCGGATCTCCGTGTCTAGCTTCTTCCGTCCTCCACTGCAGAGAGCTGAGGAAACGAAAGCGGAAACTAATTCGGTGCATTGTGGGAAATGTAGTTCGGAACTAACAAGGATGGTGTAAACTTATGTCATTCACTTATATTAATTCATCTATAACTTTTTAAAAATATATATTTGATCATTTTTAAATTGCGTTCATTGAGTTGAAATCTCAACAGAGTAAGTAAAGGTGGTAAAATTACTACATTTCCCATATCGCTTAACTACGGTTGCTAGGATACCATGTAAGACAGACTTCATGTCTTGTTTGTAAAAATATTTGAGACAGGCTGCATAGTAGAAGAGGCTCTGTGGTTCCAAGTTAATGTAAGTTGCTTTTCTAGAGTTACTGAAGTGCTTAATTAATATTAACGTTTGTGTTTAACGGTTTGTTTGGTATGTCATTTATTTTTATGTTGTAATTGCTCACAACTTAATGTTGTCTAGGAGGTAACGGCTCCTTGAAAGAAATGACAGGACTGGGGATTTACAAATTGGACAATGGACAAAGTTACCCTTCAAACTGTTTCCCAATAAGATCATTTTTTCATCCAAGAAACGAAGGTGATTATTACTCCTGTGATGAGTCACATGATCCTTCAGAAATCCTTCTAATATCAAGAAACATTTCTTACTAGTATCAATGTTGAAAACAGTTGTGCTACTTAACATTTTGTTTCCTCATTATACATTTTTTTAGTATTCTAGCAAGTTCAAAAGAACAGCATTCATCTGAACTAGAACGTTTTAACAACGTAAATATCTTTACTGTCACTTGGTCAATTTAACATATCCTTGCTGAAGAGAAGTATTAATTTCTTTAAACAATCCAACTTAATATTGTGGAAAATATGCTTAGAACTCTGAAGGTTTAAATTAAATAAAGTTGTAATTATTAAACAAACCACTGTGATATATATTTTTTTAAAGGGGCTGGACATTGGCTTGTAGCAAACAGAAATACTTTGGAGGAAAGGGCATCAAAAAGGAAAAACTTTTCAGGATCACATTTTGAAGTACACTCTGGAAAACATGAAAAGAGACGGCCAGAGAGAGCTAGCAACACTTTAGATGCACCATTTCTTGTAAGAATGCTTTCATGTTAGTATTTGTCTCCTATTAATTCATTCATTGGTTTACAATGTGATGCTAATGTTCAGTTTCTCTTTTAATGTTCTTTATGAACATACGCACAAACACTTCCACAATACTTCAGCTTACGCTGCACTGTGTGGATAAGCCCTCTGACCTTTGCTCTGTTAACATCAGTGGCAAGTGTTTGCATACGGTAAGCTCTGTGTTAAAATGTTGCCCAAAATTACTTTGTTAGATTAAACCAGTGGTTTTGCCGTTACATCACAGAAGGATTTTTCTGTTTTTAAACAGGTCATCCTTGAGGGTTTGGAGCAGTTCGATAACATTGCATACATAAATGCTTCTGATAACCATTTAACTTTAGGTAATAAAAGATTTTATACATTTTACATTTCTAGTCTGACATAAATTGTTTGCATACAGAATATTTTCTTAAATATTTCTAGAACCCTTTGCCAGGTTTCCTGCACTGAGGGAATTGGAGCTGTCACTGAACAGTCTCCATGATTTGGAGATTCATGCTGATGAATTCCAGAAACTTGAGGTGAGTTTGGTTCAATACTGGGCTTGATTATATTCACTCTTGAAACCTTGAAACAGATGTCACTGAGAATATTGTGATGATCGAAGAAGCTTGACATTATTCATTTGTTTCAGGTGTTGGATTTATCCTTCAATAACTTGACAGGAGAAAGCATATTAAATCTAGGCCTGTTACCACATCTGAAGGTGCTCCATCTGACTGGAAACCAGCTGCAGATGCTTCCACTCATTATGGCTGGACCTTGTGCCTGCCCTGGAGAAAAGTAAATGTTTGCTACAGTAGTTCCTTCAGAGACTTTATCTAGGTAGCATACATTACCAGTCAATAGTTTTGAACAGTAGTTATTTATTGTTATTTTTTTAAAGAAGTCTCTTCTGCTCACCAAGCCTTTATTTATTTCATCCAAAGTACAGCAGGAAAACTGAAATATCTTTACTATTTAAAATAACTGTTTTCAGTTTAAATATATTTTCAAATCTATTCATTTTTTATAATTTCTTTCCGAAAAAAAAAATTATACTGGATCTTTGTGTTCATCTAAGAATCCTGAAAAAATGTACTCAACTGTTAAATGTAATAAATTACATTTTAAAATATATTAAAATAGAAAACAGTTATTTTAAATAGTAAAAATATTTTATATTGAATATTTTGGATCAAATAAATGCAGGCTTAGTGAGCAGAAGAGAATTTTGACTGGTAATGTATGGTAGAAATGCTATGCTTAGTCTTTAAAAGCACTGACTATTAAGTTATTCATAGTTTTCTGTGTAGTTTTCAGTGTTTGTATAATATATAATCTTTAATTTTTCAACAGCACAGAACAGGGTGCCTCGCTATTTCAAACTCTGGAGGTTTTGATGCTTGATGACAACAGATTATCTTCTCCGGGAGTGTTTATGAGCCTTGCTAGTTTACAGAGGTTAGTAAGCTTTTTTTTTTTATAGAGGAATAGTTCTCTCTGGCATTTGTGGAATGTCTAAAATAATTTCAGTCGTATAACATAAAAGTCACACTTAACAAGGTAGATTATCTCATTAGTCCTGCAGTACATGTGGCGTACAGATGCTTAAATGAAATCTTTTTCATAAACAGCTTATGTGTGTATGTATGTAAATTTTCGTTTTATTTAATAAGTTACATTTCCGTATGATAATTTGCCAAAATAGCAATATTACTTAACACAAAAACACTTTTTTAATCCAAGAGAGGTGCTGCATATTTCATTGTTACCCAGTCATGAAGGTCATCTTAAAAATCAAAGAATAAAAGATGTTTCAATAATCCTAATTGTCTGCACAAAATGTGCAGTCATTACAATCAGTTTTGAGTAATGAGTTATGTCTTGGTAGAGACTGCCCTCTTGAGGCACAGCCACAAAATGTTCTTTTAGAATTTTAAACACTTTGCTGTAGCCTAAGAACATTTGTAGTTTTGTCAACATTACTGTTTAGGGATTAGATGGCCCTGTTTTGTTTTTAGATATTTGAAGTTTTAAATTATAAACAAATAAATGAGGAAAATGCAAACGGGCAATGTAAGCTCACATTTGAAATTTTATTTTTAAGAAGCTTTTCAATGTATTTATTTATTAACTTATTTACTTATTTATTTTTGAACTTTATTGTGCATTTAGACTTCGTCATCTCAATTTACAAGGAAATCACATCTCAGGAGTCCCATTCTTAGAACAGATGGCAACATTAAAAGATGGCCAAACGGATGGCGTCGGACAGCATGTGGACACAGTGAGTGACAAGAGGATAAAGTGTTAGTATATTTAATTTTAAAATCAAGAACAATTTTAGATTGGAAAACAAATTGTTTATATGTTCATTTATTTACTTTCTCTGCCAGATAGACTCTGAAATCACAATGAGCCAGCTAAAATCAGAAAAAACACTGAAAGTAGGATCTGCTCTTTTATATGTTATTCTCCAGTTTACATAAATCATATCAATTTGTATTTTTTAAATTGTTTAGAAATCTTCAGCATTTTACAATCTAACTTGCATTTCAAATAGGAGGACAAAGCATCTCTCGAAATGCATTCTGGTGCCTCACAATGCTGTCATCAGAGAAGAGAGGATGGATGCGCTCTTGGTCTACCTTTTCCAGAACTTCGTCATTTGAATTTGGCCAACAATGAGGTCTGTGTATTGCCTGCTGGTAGCATTTGATTTGCTACAAACATAGACAGCAGAATGAAGTCATTGACAGCAGAGCTATTTGCTACTTCATTCCTCTAGATAGCTGAGGAAGAGGCATTGTTGCCTGTGGCATTGTTTCCAAAGCTCAATGAGCTTGTTATTCACTCAAACCCCTTGACAACACAGAGAAGTGGTAAGCTCACACATCCTCAGGCAGGCTCATTGTTAGTGGATCAAATCAACTAAATCTAAAAAAAATAATTTTGTTGTTTCTCAATACAGGTGATCCACCAATGCTGACCTGTTTTTTGCAAGACAAGCTGGGTATTAAGATAACACGCAAAAGAACAACAAATCTCATTAAGCGACATATTACACTCCCTGTCAATCCTAAAAGAAAGGTGTTACAAATGCACAAGTTTGGATTTAGCGCTTAATATATTTAAAGTAAATCCTTTCAGATGTAATTTACCTTCTACTTAAACTTGCAGGTGAAAACGATTCCAAACGTACCAAGTTTGTATTCAATCACAGCAAATCAACATGCTACAGAAACGCTCTGCTCCAAGGAATGTACTGGACAAGATAATCCTCTACCCTCGGAGTATGGGTTAACTCATACTTTTGGCTTTTCGTCTCAAACAAGCATTGATGATGAGGAAGACATTGCCACAGGCCAGGAGAATTTTGACTTGACAAGTGCAGACATATTCTTTAAAACGAATCAAAATGCAGAGCCGTTCTTTGTGACAGAGGTAATTTTTTTTGCACCTAGAAAATAGAAGTCTGCATATCAAGACTTGTATGATATGTGTGCTACCAGTCAAGATTTTTAATGTTTTTTAAAGACGTCTCTTCTGCTCACCTGCATTTATTTGGTCCAAAGTACAGCAAAACAGATTATGCAGAGCTGTAATAGCTGCTAATGGTGGATATTTTGATGAATTGAAAATTTAAGTTTTTTCTATGTATAAACTGTTTATGTAATAAAATATGTTTTCATAGTTTGTGTTGTCCGTTATCAGTGCAAAATTATAACAAATTAAAAAGGATTCATGCCAATATTGTCCAAAACCCCACTTTTCTAGGGTGTTACCAAACTTTTGGAAGGCAGCGTATATTTTAAAATGTTATTTATTCCTGTGATTTCAAAGCTTAATTTTTTGCATCATTACTCCAGTCACACGATCCTTCAGAAATCATTCTAATATTTTGATTTGCTGCTCCCAAAACATTTATTATTGTGATGTTGAAAACAGCTGAGTAGATTTCTTTGATGAATAGAAAGTTTAAAAAAAACAGCATTTATCTGAAATAGAAATCTTTTGTAACATTATAAATGTCTTTATTATCTCTTTTGATCAATTTAGAGCAAAAAAAATATTAATGGTATAGTGTATAATGTTACAAAATGTTGTTTTTATTTTAGATAAATGCTGATCTTTGGATCTTTCTCTTCTTCAAATCCTGAAAAAAATTTTACTCAGCTGTTTGAAATATTGATGATAATAATAATAAAATGTTTCTTGAACAGCAAATCAGCATATTAGAATGATTTCTGAAGGTTCATGTGACACTGAAAACGGGAGTAATGATGCTGAAAATGTATCTTTGATCACAGGAATAAATTACGATTTAAAATATATTCAATAGAAAAACAGTTATTTTAAATAGAAAAAATATTACAAATTTTACTGTTTTTGCTGCACTCTGGATTAAATAAATGCAAGCTTGGTGAGCAAAAGAGACTTCTTTGAAAAACATTTAAAAAAATCTTACTGTTCAAAAACTTTTGACTGGTAGCGTATGTCAGAAAACTTATTGTTTTATTTAATTTTCCAGGTTAGTGGCTTAAATGAATCTGAATACCAAGAAGATCTAGATGATGCAAAGGAAGCCGAGCTGGAAAAAGGCAGCAAAGCATGTCTAGATAAACTGATTGGTTATGAAATCTTACTTGATGACACAACTGAGCCAGAAATACCTGAGTTTTCTGGTAGGAATTTGTCTGAACAAATTTGTCTGAATGTCTCTGTTGCTTTGTTTAAATCAGTGCCGTTTATTTGCTCATGGTGTCATTGATTTCTCTCGACGCAGGAATTCAACAAGCCGTTAAAGTTTTGGAGCACATGCTCAAGAACCTGCTTGTGTATAGAGATTCTAAAGCAAATCTGGACCTTCCACAAAAGCCGTACACCGAAAAAGAGAAAAAGGTCAGAGGTCATTCATCAGTGCATTCAGCATGTAAACCCAGCATCTGACAAAAACATTCTTTTCACAGATTAAAAATCTGCCACCTTTGGGACCAAAGAAGTCGAAGGGAGAAAAAGTCGAGGAACTTCTTGCCCAAATAAAGGAGGCGAAAACAATAAGCAAAGTTCCCTTAGGTAACAGATACTTCCTTTGTCATTTTACAGCAGGCTTTAAAATATCCCTAATCGCTTATTTATTAAAATGACAAAACTGAGATGGAATCCGGTGTAATTAAGCAAGTCAAGTCTAGTGATGCTATTCCAGCATGAAATGTTTTCCAAATGAGCAGCAAATAAATTTAATCACAAACTAGCATGTTTTACAGGTCAACTAACAAGCACACTGCAGAGATGTTATAGTGATTGTTCAGCACTGTTTACTTTGAAATGCTCTATTTGGCTCTGCAGCTGTTCCTCTATTATTTCAACACTTAACAGATTGCTAGTGTGTTGGACTGCGCTGCATGCATGAACTTCAATGGACTGATTGTGGATATGCCATATAGGAAAACCTCCAAACTACCATTCAAACTAATATGAATAGATATTAAACGCATCAATGCTCACAGAATGATATTAAATGCACTTTTATATGTTCTATCCAGGTAATGTACTTGAAGGAGGGAATGGTATTTGTAAGAGAGAATACGAGGAAGCAGTGATGCTACTGAAGGACATAAAAAGAAAGTACAGGGCGGCCCATCTGAAAAGAGTGAAAGAGGCAGCAGAGATTGAGACTCAGATGACCCTGTAATTTTAACTAACAGGTGCTTTACTTTCTGTTTTTTTATAAATGAGTTGGTTTTAGTTTACAATAAAACACTATTAAGATACTGAAGAGATGGCAACAATTTGTGTGATCTTCGCTTTATTGCTGTCAGACACATTGAGTTTGCAATAAATTTATGTGCTGAGAGCTTATATTTCTATAGGCGCATTTGTTTTACATTACAATCTTCTCAGAAATGAACAGTATATTCCCTGAGGTATTGCCTCCAAGTCTTTTTCATATCAAAATTTGGTCACTATTTATATATTTACTTCTTTTTTCAAAATCATTTTATAATTTTTTAGCCTGTTGGGTCAACTTTTGAGTCTTTTGCCAATTAAATATATGATGTTTTTTGGTTAACTTTGGAAAAAGCATGACAAAAGTTTCAAAAAAATGAAAATAAATTTACCTGAAATATTTTAACATTATGGAAAGTTCTGAAATGTGAAAAAAGGGGAATAAAAGGGGAAAAAAAACATATATATATATATATATATGTATTCCCCTTTTTAAATTTCAAACTTTCCATATATATATATATAAGGAAAGTTTTAAAATATATATATATGTTATATTAGGGCTGTCAAACTATAAATCACGATTAATCACATACAAAATAAAAGACTGAGTTTGCCTAATATATGTGTGTGTACTGTGTGTAATTATTATGTATATGTAAATACGCACAAATTAATGTATATATTTAAGAGAAATATGTAAATTGTTTATATACAATATAAATTATATAAAAATTATAATATATATATATATATATATATATATATATATATATATATTTGCAACATATATAATTACAACATGACTAACTATAACAATGTGTAAGCTGCTGGAAAAAATAATTACATATTTTTTACATAATCATTTATACATTATACATTTATACATAAAAGCTTTTATTATTTATTACATTATTTCTAACATATATGGCATAACATGCATAAATCCATATACCGATACTGCGCAGCAGTTCACATTTTATTAAAAACTGAGCAGGAACTCAATAAATATTGACTACTGTCAATATTACAGATCTTTTTATTATCTATTTTATAAAATATTTTACTAAATATCAGAATAATATCAGATTTGATATGTGCTTAAAACAGTTCACATTTTTTCATGTCTGATTTTTTTTTTTTTTTTTTGGTGTAATGTTTCTAAAATAATGTTTGTACAACACAACGAGCAAGTTGGTTTTCCTGTAGGAGGCGCTTTAGATAAAAACCTAGAAGCGCTACAGAAACTCCCACAGACCGTCGTAGTTATAAAGTGCGGAGAAGTTTGAGAAGACAAATTCTGCATGTCCACAGTTTCCTGGAATATGAAGAAAAGAATGACCTACTTGAAACATCTTTTCATTTTGGTGACAATGCGATGCTTCGTTCAGGGTCAAACTGAGGCAGTACGACCAGGAAAAAGTAAGTGACTCCATCAAATAATATTTTATTGGTAAATAGACATCACACTTCGATGCATCATTCTGCCAGCGACTGTATTGAAAATGCCGCGTGATGAAGTTACATAATATCAGTTCATTTATAACAGCGCTTTCAGTGTTTAAGTGTAATTTCGTGAAAAAACTTTGGTCTTTTGTGTCCTTCATTAATATGTGCAAACGATATTATTATTATAGTTCATTTCATTGAGACGACAACAAAATCCAGTCAGAGTATTTCATTTATTTTTCGTCTTTTTTCTCTGTAAGAATGCCTTTTTGTCCATATTTGCTAATAATGTTGTAATTAGTCTGTCTCACTATATTTGTAGGATTAAGTGAACATAACATTTTATTAAAAAGTTTTAATAAGGTCAAAAGTTATAATCGTATAAATAATCTCTGCCTCAAAATTCAATATATAAAAACTTACTATGAGGATTTTTTTGAGGTCTTATTTGTCAGGTTTATCAATAAGAGACCCTCTTTTTTGTAGTAAACAACAATTTAGTATCTTGACCTTGAGAAATGTCTAAATAAACTGTAAAACTGTTAACCTTGTTTTATATCTAAAACATTTAAGATTTATAATTGATGATATTTTAAAAATCAAATGAATATATGTTTGTGTTGCATGCAGTGTCAGGTGTTTTCTGCACATTTAAAGAGAAGACGTACAGGCCAGGAGATAGCTGGCATCCCTATTTGGAGCCTTTCGGATTCATGTTCTGCATGCGCTGTACTTGCACAGAAGTACGTATCCAACTTCCAAGTCTAAATAAGTTTTTATATGCATTTTTGTTTTTTATTTACATAAAAGATACAGCTGATTATTCATGAATTCCCAAGTTTTAATGTTGCAGTTTTCCTATGCATGCATGTAGGTGCATGCACATGTCAGATCAACATGCTATGCATAATATGTCAATGTTTCTGTCTACTTTATGTGGATGTACATATAGTCTGGTCATGTGAAATGCAACAGCATTAAATGTCCCGTTCTGCGATGTGAAAATCCAGTGACTAACTCACAGCAGTGTTGCCCTCGATGTGCAGGTAAAACATTGCCGTTTTCCAGCTGCCATTTTTTATGTGAATTGATATTCGTGATTTTAATACATTCTTGTTTTTCATGTCTGTTCTCATAATCACAGATGAGCACAGAACTCCTGCTGGTCTGCGGGCACCCATTAAAACCTGTAGGTATAATGGAAGCACTTACCAAACAGGAGAAACATTTGCTAATCATGAGCTTTTCCCATCCCGTCAATCGAACCAGTGCGTCATGTGTACTTGCTCTGTAGGTATTTTTTTAATCACCATAATACATAACTGAACATGGAAATATAACCTCAAACAGTTTTAAAAATCCGCCATAATATAGTGTTTTGAAAGACAGTTTACTGGCCTGATTTCATATCAATATAAAAGAGTAAATTATCTTTTCCCCCATGTTTTTAGGCACTGATGTTAAGATGCATTTTGTCAGTTTCTGATTCTTAATGTTCTTTCTCGCTTTTTTCTTTTTCTTTTCCATTAAAGAATGGAAATATATTCTGTGCACTGAAAACATGTCAGCCCATTACATGCTCGTCACCATTGTCAGTTCCAGATACTTGCTGCTTAGTGTGCAAAGGTGAGAATATGTATGAATATACATGCAGGTGTACATACAGGCTGAAACTGGATGTTAGAAGAAGGTGTATTCATGTTTTAATTCCACCCCGATTGTGGTGATTAAATAACACTGTCTTCTTTGAATAAACAGAAGGTGCAATTGATATCAATTCTGCATCATTTGAAGACGGAGGACAGCAACTGAACAGAGGAGTTGTATGTATTTTCTTTTTCAGGGGACTCACTGTACTCTTTAACCCTGTATCAAATATCTCTAAATTATCAATATGATCAAAACCTGCCCTGTATTACACAGTCTACTACATGCTTTCTGTGATCTGAGGTTTATAGTTTGTTTGTTTTTGTTTTTTTAGAAAGTCAAAGGTCTTTTAGTGCAATTCTAATGCTAAAAATATTGTACAATTTTATATTGTTAGTAATATTTCATGACGAACACTTACTGAACTGTAGCAACTTTACTTGATTAGCCATAA
>JAHKKF010536722.1:0-12182 GCA_019740295.1 Labeo calbasu | reverse complement strand
CCCATTATCACAGAATGGCTAAAAAAGAAAAGAATCAAGGTGTTGCTCAATGGCCCAGAAACTGGATCAATATTGTAAAGAACAGTGGGTCAAAATTCCTCCAGAATGATGTAAGAGACTGATAAAGTCATACAGAAAATGATTACTTCAAACAGAATCATAGGGTGTCCTTAGTTTGTCACCCATGGCTTTTCCATTTTGGCCTAGTTTTCATTAAAAATAATTAATGTTGTTCATTTGAGGTTTTATTGTTCAAATTTTAAGACCAAGGAACATATTTATTTATTTATTTATTTATTTATTTAGTCCTGATGTCCATGAAATTCAATAGGGTGTCCTTTCTTCTTCACTGACTATTTCTGAAGCTGGCAGCTGCAGTAACACACTGATTGTCTTGTTTAATTAAAATGCACTTATTCCACAAACCTTTGGCTATATTATTTTACATGCTGATTAGCACTGTTGTCCGAATTTCTTCAACATCAGTGTGTGAACCAAAATCCTTTTTTTTTTGTTTTTGTTTCACAATGTTCGCGTTACATACACGTTGCACAAAAACAATGATTTTATCTTTTTTTTTTTTTGTCTTGCAAGACTGAATGTAGTTATGCATTTGTGGTAGTGTGGTAGACCTTATCATACACTTGTTTCTCTGCTTTTCTGTATTTCTTACAGTGTTTACTTGAATTTAATTATATAAATCATTTTTGTAAACACCAATTAAGGAGTTATGACCGTCAATCCAGTTTAGTAACAATCCCTCACATTAAGCTATCAAATGACTTTGGTAGACATGAAAAATAATGTATGAACACTTTTATTGTGCTTTATGAGATATGAGATATATATATATACAGTCATGGCCAAAAATATCGGCACCCTTGCAATTCTGTCAGAAAATGCAACACTTCTCTCAGAAAACTGTTCCAGCTGCAAATGTTTTGGTATTCACATGGTTATTGTTTTTGTTTGCACTGCAACAGCACACACACACACACACAAAAAAGAGAAGAAAAGTCAAACTTGATAAAATTTCACACAGAACTCAAAAATGGACTGGACAAAATTATTGGCACCTTGTCAAAATTGTAAGAAATAATTGCTTTTCAAGCATGTGATGCTCCTGTAATTTGTATTTAGACACACCTGTGGCAAGTAACAGGTCTGGGCAATATAGTGATCACACTTGCAGCCAGTTAAAATGGAGAAAAGTTGACTCAACCTTTGTGTTGTGTGTCACACTGAGGATGGAGAAAAGAAAGAAGCATAAAGAGTTGTCTGGAATTAAGATAAAACAATTGTGGAAAAACATGGACAATCTCAAGGCTACAAGTCCATCTCCATAGATCTTAATGTTCCTGTGTCCACTGTGTGCAATATCATCAAGAGCTTTACAGCCCATGGCACTGTAGCTAACCTCCCAGTATGTGGACGGAAGAGCAAAATTAATGAAAAATTACAACACAGGATTGTTCGAATGATGGATAAAGAACTCCAATTAACTTCCAAACAAATTTAAGCTGATCTGCAGACACAGGGTACAACAGTGTCAGCTCACACTATCTGTCACCATCTGAATGAAAAGGGACGCTATGGTAGGAGACCCAGGAGGACACCACTGCATAAAAAGCAAGACTGGAGTTTGACAAAACTTATGTGACAAAACCACAATCCTTCTGGGAGAACATACTGTGGACAGATTAGACAAAAGTAGAGCTTTTTGGTAAAGGACATCATGACACTGTTTACAGAAAAAGAAATGAGGCCTTCAAAGAAAAGAACACAGTCCCTACAGTCAAACATGGTGGAGGTTCAACGATGTTTTGGGGTTGCTTTGCTGCTTCTGGCACTAGATGCCTTGACTGTGTGAATGGGATCATGAAATCTGATGATTACCAAAGAATTCTGGGGCGCAACGTAGTGGCCAGTGTCAGAAAGCTGCGTCTCCAGGTGATGGGTCTTCCAGCAGGACAATGACCCGAAACTCACTTCAAAAAGCACTTAGAAATGGTTACAAAGCGCTGGAGAGTTCTGAAATGGCCAGCAATGAGTCCAGATCTGAATCCCATATGTGGGAATCTGTGGAGAGATCTCAAAACAGGAGTTGGGAGAAGGCATCTTTTAAATCTGAATGATCTGGAGCAGTTTGCAAAAGAAGAGTGCTCCAAAATTCCAGTAGAGAGGTGTAAGAAACTCATTCATGGTTACAGGAAGCGATTGATTTCAGTTATTTTTTCCAAAGGGAGTGCTACCAAATATTAAGTTAACAGTGCCAAGAATTTTGTCCAGTCCACTTTTGGGTTCTGTGTGGAATTGTATCAGATTTGACTTTTCTTCTCTGTTTTTTGTGTTGTTCCAATGCAAACAGAAAAAAAATAAACATGTGAGTATCAAAACATTTGCAACTGCAACAATTTTCTGAGAGAAGGGTTGCATTTTCTGACAGAATTGCAAGGGTGCCGATATATAGCCCGGGATATGAATTTGTGACACCGGACACAGGATGAAGAATTTAAAGGGGCCTTTTAATCCAGACAGCACTTGGAACAGCGCAGTATTAAGTATACAAATTTGGGGGAACTGGGAAAAATGAAAACTTAAATACAGCCGTTGAGAACAATAAAGTTTGATCTTCAGCAGAACCTGATTTTACCAAGTATGACATGTTCCTGGATCAGCATCTTTGTTGACCCTGGAACAACATGGTGATTAACCAATCAGATTTGAAAAAAACAGTTTATAGTTTTTGTGAAGTTTAGGCTTACAATCAGTGTTTGGTGCTTGTACATCAGTGTCAATCATCTATCATTTCCTCTGATTTTAGGGATTACTCATGGGTAAGTTTAGGTTTAGGTGTAGGGATGTGGTCAAGATTACATTTTTGGATTAAAATGTTGTTCCAGGGTCAATAAAATATGTTGACCCAGGAACACATCTAACTCAGGACATGCTTGATCTTCACAACAAACTTAGTATGTTTCTTTTTCCACATTCAACCAGCTACAACAGTAGCAGCCTTTCATGAGCTCATCACCACTTTAGCACATGCACACGTTATCATGGCCTATGCAGACTCGATTTCCATTTGAATGCTTTACAGCCGCACCGGAAACACAAAGGGTCTATGAAGCACCTTTCTCCCCTGGTTTAGTCAGCAATCACTGTCGATATGCAAAATTACACAGCCATCCAAATCACCACACCACCGAGAATGAGTTTATAACTCACTGTATGTGTGTCTTTCTCTATATTTTGTGGTTTAATGGATTTTAATGACCTCGCTCCTCCACTTCACAAGGACCATTCACCACGCACTGAAAACTCAAGCTGCTCATCTGAAGCTCTTTTTTTTTTTTTTTTTTCCCAGAGCTAAACAACTGTGAACTGGACGCATGAACAAAAACTTTTTATTTTCACTGCCTTCACTTTACACACAAAAGCAATGATTTTATCTTTTTTTCTGTAACACTGGTAGACCACATCGTACATCACCTCTACCTGGAAAAACAGTGTATCATACAAAACAATACAGTTGTAATCTATATCTATGGTAAATATTGTAATTTCAGAAGCATCAGCGAATATGCTTAAGAGGACTCCACTTCCAGAACAACAATTTACAAATAATTTACTCACCCCCTTGTCATCCAAAATGTTCATGTCTTTCTGTCTTCAGTCGTAAAGAAATTATGGTTAAAGAGGAAAGCATTTCAGGATTTTTCTTCATATAATGGACTTCAATTGTGCCCCCGATTTTGAACTTCCAAAATGCAGTTTAAATGCAGCTTCAAAGGGCCGAGGAAGAAGGGTCTTATCTAGTGAAACGATCAGTCATTTTTTTCGAAAAATAAAAATGTGTATACTTTTTAAGCACAAAAGCTTGTGAAGCACAGGGTCTGGGATGCGCGTCCACGGGTCTTTCTTGAACGATTCGTTCATTTTGAACAAATCTTTAATGTGACTCGGGAAGGACGAGTCATTTCGGGGAGCGATTCGTTCAGTCACGCATGCGCAACATCCAACTACATTACGTTCTATACTGGAATTAGTTCACCTGTTTCGAGTCTTCAGGTTTTTTGTTCATCTTATGGGGCTGTCACGTGATGCTGATTTTGCTAAAATGAACGAAATGACTCGAAAAAAGATTTATTCATTTTGCTGAACGAGACTCAAAGGTCAGAGTTGCTAAAATGATCCGAACTTCCCATTACTAGTACGAATCACGTCTTCGAATCACCACAAGTTCATCGTCTGTGTACTCCGGCTCAAAAAGGTAGAGTATGTTGAAAAACTCCATGGTATTTTCTCCTACAACTTCAGAATCGTCCGACACATTGTACCTTTTTGTTTGTAAACAGCGCTTGACTTACTTGCACTTTCTTAGTCTTTGTACGTTCCCTTTGTAAACACTGGGTCTGTGGTTCCACCTATGTTCCACATGACCTTTCGACGTTATTCAATAGTATGTGAATGCACATCGCAGAGCCTGTGCTTCACGAGCTTTTGTGCTTAAAAAGTATACTTTTTTTTTTTTTTTTTTCTGAAAAAAAATGATGATCGCTTCGCCCTTCTTCCTCAGCTGGGATCGTTTAGAGTCCTTTGAAGCTGCATTTAAACTACATTTTGTAAGTTCAAAATCGGGGGCACAGTTGAAGTCCAGTATATGAAGAAAAATCCTGAAATGCTTTCCTCAAAAACCATAATTTCTTCACGACTGAAGACAGAAAGCCATGAACATCTTGGATGACAAGAGGGTGAGTAAATTATTTGTGAATTGTTGTTCTGGAAGTGGACTTCTCCTTTAACAATGGCGACAATGTCAAGGAACCTAAACTCCATCAGTGACAGGTGAAAAAAAAAAAAAAAATATATATATATATATATATATATATATATANTATATTTTTTTTTTTTTTTTTTTTTTTTTTTGATTGTTGAATTAATGCCACTTCGAATTTAGTAAAAAGCTACGGCATGTTTTATGATGACTGTTAATTGTTTTAATCTAACACGTGACACAAGCGTTTATTGCTAGTTTTAGCCCGACGCAGTTATTTTTTTCATGTCCTGCACCACGTTTAAATAGCAAATTTGTGCGCCCATGGGCGTGCTGGTCTGAAAACGAGGTGTGTTCAGGCGCATTGTTGGTGCGTTGCTATTTGAGGCAACTGAAATAGACTGCGCCTTTGACCAACTGAAACCTGGTCTAAAGTCAATGGCGCAATCTTGTTTTTGTTATTTAAAGAGTGCGTTAGTAATATGCGCCTATAGGCACAATGCACATACACTCTGCTTATTACACACACAGGGATGCACAGCAGCACACAAACATGACAAATAATAAAAATCAAAGGATAACTGTAAAAAATTATTATTGTGTACATAAATATTAAAATGTCTACATGTCATAATGGATAGTCAATCGATTTCTTATGCGAGCTGTTTTTTTATTTTCACTTTCGCTTTCGAAATCGATCACGTTCAGCAAGGATGTGAGAGGATTGCGAAGAATGCCACAATTTGTCAGTTATGCAGGGTTTTACTACACACCTAGTAGCACAAACAATTAATATACTGGAAAAGCTGTTCCATTTATTATGAGTTTCAGCAAAGTTAACTGCTTATTATTTAATGAAGACTGTTTTCTCATGATGCAGATAAATGTGTGATGAAAAATGTTGTAAATAAATAAATGAGAACAGTTCATATGTTTTTTTTCTCTCTCTCTCTTTAGATGAGGTATTCTCTTGTTTATTGCCACTGTCAGCAATACCATGATTTTACTTAAAAACATTAACATATATATATATATATATATATATATAATTTTTTTTTTTTTTTTTTTTTTTTTCCTTATATATTTGGTAACTCTTCACAGTAAGGTTTCATTTGTTATCTGTAATGTTAGATGATCCTATAGGTATGCAACCTTCTGAGCAAATCTCACTAGGGAACAGAAACAATGAACCAGGTAAACTAGAAATGTATTTTGATGATTTATTATTTCAAGGATTACAGTGGGATTGGAATAAACAAACCAAAAAAAAAAAAGAAAAAAAAAAAAAAAGACAGCCGCAGGCGGACACCGGACGGGGCCGAAGATGGACAGCCGAATGGAAAGTCGGAACATCAGAGAATCCTGTTTAAGTTATGGGGAATGATTTGATTAATCTGAAAGCAAGAAGATATAAATAAGAGAATAATGAAACTGCTGAAAGAATTGATTGCTTTAAACTATTACTATTATTTTGAATTGAACTCTTTAGCAGAAGAGTTAGAAACATTGAGACTTCAAACTTCCTCTTTAGCCTCTAAAAAAATTTAGACACAATCTGATTTTATCAAAGGTGCGGACCAGGGTTGCTCACTTGTGGTTTAACAACTGTTGAAATTTTGATTTTATCAAAGGTGGGGCACAAGTGTTGCGTGGAATAGCTTTTGAAACTGCAATGCATATGTGTTACTTAACTTAATGTTTTAGAATGATTTAACATCTCATTGGAGATGCATTCTGCAACAAAGCTGCAGAATAGAACTTAGGTTAAAGAGTTACATTTTATTTTTAATCTATACTGTATTGAAAATGTTGCTTTATGATATAAAGGTGTGATATAAAAACTGTATGCTATATAGGGGTCTAGAGGTGTTATAAACTGCTGCAGCTTTGCATTTGAACTTTTGACCCTTTGAGTCAATAAACTAGAACAAAGGTCACCAATATCCTGTGACCAAGATCTCAATAGCAGCTTAGTTTAAAGTGTTGTGTATGTGTGTACATGTGCTTGACTTATATGGAAGTAAAAGGAGGAGACTTTTAAAGGTTTATGCATAACTATATAATGTAAGATCTGAATCATGCTCTCTCACCGCATGTCGAGGTGAAGACTTTATCGCTGTTATTTTGATTTATTGCTTGTGAGTTATTGTTTTAGTAAAGTGAAACCATTTCAAATAGTGATTCATTTAAATCTTTTCTAAAACAAGTCTAGGAGTGATTTATTCTTTATAACTTATTATCTAAACCTGAAAAAGACTTCTGTTGAGCCCTAAGTAGTCTGGAGCCTGAACAGCTGACTATTTGAGAGCACATTTACTTGAAATGAAATTGGCTTTTTTAGGAATTCTGAGATGTGTTTTAGTTGGTTTAGTTTATTCAAGGGGTATACAAAAAACAATATATCATTCAGTAACTACACTAGTTAAAGGATGTGACATGACAAATTTGTGCTCTACACACAGCAGTGTTACAATTCCGGTTCTCTCACTTTTAGGCCATGACTGCCCTCAACCCTGAACATGACTTACATAACATGAATTTACAATGAAAAATACTCCTAAAGCATGTGCCTCAGAAACTTCACCAGCCTTCAAGTTAACTTACCTGCTGTTTGATAACCACTTAAGAAATGCCTGTCCTTAACAACATCACTCTCTAGGAAGTTACATGAACATTCTAGTGCAGAATCAGCAGCACAAACATCAGCAGTAAGTATTATTAAGAGATTTGACAAATTCATTGATGTTTTCTGTTGTTTAGTTGGTCTATATTTCTTGAAACAAGCATCCTGTTTGATCAAATGAGACAAATAAGCTTGATAACAGCAACATTGGTGAGTCATCATACTGCTGAATATTATAGTTCTGTTGTGAATTCTGAATATCGTATTTAGAATGTTATTAGAATATTCAAATAAATTTGGTGTTTTTTGTTTGTTTGTTTGTTTGTTTTTAAGGCCAAGAAATAGACATGAGTCACAGTCAAATTAAAAATTAAAATTATACATAATTATACATAATCTGAAAGCTGAGTAAATAAGGTGTCCATTGATGTGTGGTTTGTTAGGATAGGACAATATTTGGCCGAACTACAGCTATTTTAAAATCTGGAATCTGAGGGTGAAAAAAAAAAAAAAAAAAAAAAAAAAAAAAAATCAAAATATTGAGAAAATCACCTTTAAAGTTGTCCAAATGAAGTTCTTAGCAATGCATATTATTAATCAAAAATTAAGTTGTGATATATTTACAGTAGGAAATATCTTCATGGAACATGATTTTTACTTAATATCCCACTGTTTTTGACATACAAGAAAAATCGATAATGTTGCCCAAACAATGTATTTTTGGCTATTGCTACAAATAAACCCATGCTATTTAATACTGGTTTTGTGGTCCAGGGTCACACACAAATATGTGAAATGCAACACATCAATAAACATCCCTTCCCTTTTTCATCAGCACTCAGCGTAAGCACAACTGACCTAAATCAGCTGAAATTTAATTTTCAGTGAATAATTTTACATTAATTTGATTCGTGCATACTAACTTTGGTAAGAAAGTGACTTTTTAAAAAWTTTTTTATGAACATTAGAAGGGAGTTGTTCTGCCTTTTCAACAACACCTCTTGCATTCTTGTAATTAGCTTTGGCTGCTAACTTAATGGCATCAAGCACAGAATCAGCTTCCGCTGCTGCCCTGTATCCAGTAACTCCTCCTCCAAATGATCCTGCAACAGCTGCAGCTCCAAATACGACACCTACAGCAATACCTGAACCAGCTGCTGCTCCAATGCCAGCGCCTGCAGCAACTCTTGATTCTACTGCTGCTACTCCTGCTGCTCCAGCTGCAACTCCTGCTTCCACTGCTGTGACTGTTCCTGCAGCTGCTGCTGTAGCCACTGCTGCTCCTGCCTCCACTGCAATTACTGCTTCTGCCACTCCTGCCACTGCAGAAATTGCTGCTGTTCCTACTGCTGCTGCTGCCACTGCTACTTTGTCTTCTTTAGCATCAAAACCTGTTTTTTTCACTCCTTTCACCAATGCCACAAGGGCTGCTACTGGAACAGTGATGCCGAAGATAGCATCTGTCAGTGTCCCTGCTGTCACTCCTGCAAACCTAATCAGAAGTTTGTTACAAACAGTCTGCTTAGCTTTTTCTTGTTTCTCTTCAGGAGACAAATTGTCCTCCTTTATATTCTCAAACTCCTTTTGAATTTCTTCCTCCTCCATCTCAAGCAGCTCATTGGTGTAGCAGCCCTTTTCTTTCACCATTTGGTCAATGGTCCTCAACAGATTTTTGACCTGAACTCTGTTGCTTCTGTATCCCCACCAACGACTATTCCAGTATTTGTTGTCAATGACGTGACAGTGACCTCCACATTTATCGACCATTTCCTCTAGCTTTGGACTCTTTTTGACAAATTCCTCTATTGTTTGACCTTTTAGCTGTTCACCATGAGTGAATAAAACTACTGAATGTTACAAATTACATTCTGTCAAATATTCCCAAATTGTTTTTCCTCAATCTTCTCTTCTTGTGATGTGTGTTTTCCAATTTTCAGAACAATGGTTAAAATGTAAGGACCTGAAGCACATTCAGCCAGAGCACTAATGAGCTTTTCTTTGATATCATACTCATTATCACTTGTATCAAAGATTCCAGATGTGTCAATAACTTTGATATTTATTCCATTAACCATCTCATTTCCAGTGTCAAAATCTTTTGTTTTTGAAATTGGTGAAGATTCACTTTTAAATATTTGTTTTCCAAGAATTGTATTCCCAGCACTGCTTTTTCCATCTCCTGTTTTCCCAGCAAGCAAAATATTTCTCATGGGCTTGGATTCAGTGGCTATTTAAGGGAAAAAAAAAAAAAAAGAAAAAAAACACATGTTACTAAATGTTTTTGTTAATATAAATATTAATGTTTATTTATTTATTTATTTATTTTTTTAAGTGAGAATGTACTTGTTTGAACTTCAGATATGTGGTTTGTTTGTAAAGATAACGTCTATTGTAAAATTTGCTTTAACGTTTTCGGAGATGTGAGCTCCAGGACGTCAGGGGCGTTCAGTGTTTATGAACCTGCTGAGAGCAGCCTCACCTTAGCCAGATCTTCTGGAATTTGCCATTGGCTCTGATGTCTCTAGTGGTTAAACATCTGATATAATCTGGGTAAATCTAATGGGCAGTATTTGGATGAATGAATCTTTTTTATAATAATAAAGTAATTTTGTCAGATTTTTAAATTTAACAAAACAGTTTTAATGATACTAAATTTTAAAAACACAAGCAAATAAAATAACCACACATTTACTGAAAATAACACATTAACATTGGACAGAAAGAGAGAGAGAGAGAGAGAGAGAGAGAGAGAAAGAGAATTATAATTTTCTGATTCTTTTTATTTGTAGTTAGTTCTATGTAACAGAATCAGATACATTTTTAACTAATTATCCAAATACATTTAATTGTATAAAATCACCTTTTTTTTCCCATGTTTTCCATAATTCATATTTATTGGTATGACATCAGAGAGTTAATTTTTAACTGTGTAATTTCTTACCTCCCATTTTTCGTAAGTCCACTTAGGGTTAATCTCTGTAATGTGTGTGGGGGTAACACAATGTCACAATGTCATTCCCTAAAATGTAGAGCATGTAGTTACAGTGCATGCCTTGTCATGGCCATTCCATTACTCTGGAATATTATTTGGTCCCTGACAACAATTTGTGATTGATCATAAACCCAGTAGTCATGATGTTTTTAATGATTTAGTAAAAAATATACTTCAAAAAGATGTATTAAAATTAGATTTATTACCGGAATATTTGCTATTGTTTTGTTTTAAATTCAAAACCTGAACATACAGTGTTCTGCATGCTCTCTGTCACATGTCACATGCAGTGCAGTCAGGGTTGGAAACTTGTTGCTCGAATTTGGCAGGTTGATTTGTTTTTCTTTACAGTATGTACTTTGATATTTGGGGATAATAAGAGGCATTGTATGCTATATTGTTTGATTATTTTGTTATAGTTCCATTTTGTTCACTAGGTGGAGTATGAGCCAACTAACTATTATATAGGTAGCCAGAAAGGAAAGAGGTTCAGCTGTTGTAATATATTCACCATCATCAGACCTAGAATGTTTAGGAAAGTTTTCCATTCAAAAACTGGAGTGGTATAAGCTACTATATGAAATCCTTTACTCAGTCACTATAATAACAAATCAGGAAGGCTAAGTTAAACTTCTCTGGGCTCTAGCACACGTAGGAGTGGAGATGAATGGAAAAAGTGGACAATATGGCCACAGGAGAGAGGAAATTGCATTGGCAAGATGAAAGCCTGAAACATAATAAATAAAATAAAATAACTTGATAAATGATAGAAAAACACTAGACTGGTTTGTGTGAGGACTGTCAGGAAGAAGAATCATAGAGCATTCTACACAGTAAAAAATTCACAACGCCCAGAGAGAGATAATGGAAAATAATGAGCTAGAGGTGCAGAAACTCACTTTATTAACTTTTAACAGCCCTATGACTGGAAAAACGCAGGTTAGAGAACTACTAGTCTTTTTAAGGGGAGCAGGGATCAATTATAGGTTATTAAGAAGGTCTGAAAATATTTTTTTTTTCTCCTTCCCCACTCACCCTCTTGTCACCATTTCAGTGTAGAGTATTAGATTGTGATTTTGTGAACCTACTGTTTGATGCACACTCCGAAGCAGAAGGTGGCAGTAAAGCACCAATAAGCTGCATGTCAACTGCCATTAAAGAAGAAGTAGTAGTAGGTGTATGAATAGAGAGAAGCACAAACATGTTTGATTAGGAGAACATGTAGGAGCAAGGACGTCTTTGCATTATTTCATCTTTGAGCATTGGAACTGTGAGTTTTAAATGACCTTTAAATGCTCTGTGATGAATACAACCCTTAAATCATACACATCAGAAATAGTCAGGGGCATATATGTGTATACTTTTTGCCCCGAGCTGTTTGCGTATTATGACTTCTAAGGATAAATATTTGCATGTATCCTCAGTATACCCATTGCAAGTCTGTAATTTACTTTCATATTAGTTTCCCCTTTAAGGGTGTCCCATACTTGCGTGTGAAATTTGTGATTCTTTGTTGAAACTGGTGCATTATCACTTCTGTCATTCTGCCTTTTCCCACCCATGACAGACTAATGCTGCCTTCATGTGCTATTAGAATTATTGTAAATACGAGTTTCGTAGCTGTAAAATCAGACATGAATGACCTCTCTAGTCGTATTTACAAATAGAAAACTCAGAGATAATTTTAATACCCTGAGTTCCCCTTCAGTCGTTTCACTACGACGTTACATATGGGAACTCGCTTGAGAGTCCAATCATCTCCAAGCCTTATTCAAAAGGCCAATGAACAT
>JAHKKF010536719.1:0-16650 GCA_019740295.1 Labeo calbasu | reverse complement strand
TAGTAATATGCAAGCAACTACTTAATAGTGAGAGTTGGACCCTAAACTAAAGTGTCACCAATATTTTTCTAGCTGTACAGTATGTGATGTTTTTGAGGTCTTTTCTGAAATATTGGAAGGAAAAAAAGGAGAGAGTTTTAAGCTAAAGATAAACAATATGACAAGCAAGAGACTTTTTTTTTTTCAAAAGAAACATTCAAGAAGCAAGAGACTTACGGGAATGTCTCAGTTTATGCTCCATTTAATCTCATTGGTGTCTACAAGAAACAGATGATACTAAAACCATCTGATGTGCAATGTTTATTCTAAAAATGATCAGTGTTCAAAAGCACATCTGACGTCTCATGAGGTTTCTGTAGTGTAGTGGTCATCAACTAACGTGCAAATGGTTCATAATTCCAAATAGTTTTGACAAAAAATATTTTATAGTTTAGAAGAGAGGACCTGCTTGCAAGCATGCACTGGAGGATTTCTGTCAGTTTTCAAACCTGAATGACTTCACTTCTGTCCATGGAGTACAGTGAATGAAGATTCATCGACATTCCTGCTGTTGTGTTCCAAATGAAGAAAGAAAGTCAAGACTACATAAAATAAAACTTTTAGAATAGCAGTCCAATTAAATGGCTACTAATCATTTATATATCAGTCCTGTTCCTGTTTTCTGCTCTCAGCTGTCAGTGAAATGAACACTGATCTAAAGGGAGGATATGACCAGAGGGACGTCAGATCTGGGACACGAGCAAGCATGTGATAGAGACTTCAGAGACAGTGTCAGGCTTTGGGTCAAGGTGAGTGCGGTTACAGTATATCTGTCCCCAGAGCAATGTCAGCTTCAGAAAACATACATGATGAGTGGACAGAAAAAAACAACATGATGTTGTCACGGATGACTGGTGCTGAAAGAGCACTGATTTGTGTGTAAAACGGCAAATGACCACACATTACTGTAAATCTGCAGAAAATTTACAATTTAACATCACCCCAAGGGGCTATTGATCTTATAAATCAGCTGCCACATCATAAACATTTTAAGTATAGTTTTATGACAGTGGTATGACATGTAAACTAATGTTAAGAGGATGTCTATGGGTGCCATGCAGTTAAATGGTGAACAGGACTGAGTTCATCGTTATAAAACACATTAATCTTTACAGAAGACAACAGCTCAATTCAGTTCATGTTTTGTTCTCATTTGATAGTGCCAGTGCAGCTAAATTCATAACATGACTATAACATTTCATTATTTTTCTAAAACTCTTTTCATTTAAGTTCACGTAATTACACACATTTGTTCAGTAACATGCACTAGAGAAGATTCAATTCATTTTTTAGTCTTGTGATTTTATTATAATGCTTTGTGTGAGGAACAGATGGAAATTTAAGTTAATGACTTCAGCTGATATGTTCTACTTTAACTGTGACTTTGTGTCATTTCATGCTGTAAAACCCACTGTCAGCTTTTACTGCATGAAGTACATTCAGCAAAGCATCTCGTTTTGTTTTCTTAAGGATAAGGAGAATCATCTTAAAATAGTGGCGATATCTGACTGCGCATGATTGGCGTGTTAATATTGGAGCAGCTGAGAGGAGAAGGGCTGTGAGATGCCAGCTGATGGTCCATGTTCAGTACACAATGAAGACGTATTAAACACGCTGCTATAAAACACAGCTCCTGTAGATCGTAGCCGCTTGAGCTGTCATGCTCCCCACAATCACAACACAGCTGGAGCCACAGCACGTCTGGACTGGGATTTGCTTTGTCTTTGCTCTCAACCCAAACACATAAACCTCGTGATCACTAATAGCCCATCGCTCTCTCTGTCTCTCTCTCTCTCTCTCTCTCTCTCTTTCTCTCCTTTCCATCATCTCTCACCTTCCACCCACCCCTCACTCTCTCCATGCACATAACTTCAGACTCTGTGGAGGGATATTGTCCATGATGTTTCTGCTCAGACTGTGGCCAGATGGCCATTCTCATTTTTATTTTTCAGGTCTTTAGCTGAATTGCACCCAGAACGCTGACTCACTCGCATTCCCACGGCGGCGTTCAGGTCGGAAGGCGATCAATCTCAGATGATATTAGCATTCACTTAATGTTTGAGTCAGTGGATTGGTGCAAGCTTGTCTTCATAGCTACAGCAAAGTCAAATAAAGCTGAAAATACCTGCCTGTCAGCTGTGTGAAAGCAGAGGATGAAAAAAAAAAGCAGACGTGTAAAATTTGAATTAGGCTATACTGAAACTCTGGATTATTGCTGCTTTTCTCTTTCTTTTCTTTTTTAAAATTTCTTTTAAGGTTTTCATATGTTAAATGCAGTGGTTAACACTGCAGTTAATCTTGTTTCTGTGATGGCTCGCCAAATTATTAATATACTAAATTTGTGGTGTGGTTTAACAGTTGTCAGTGTTTCAGTGTTTATTATATTTGAATCAATTTCACACGAATTCATTACAGATTATAATGAAAAACAAATCATGAAATACAAATCTAATATCAAATTTAATACATCATTTTGAGGTTTTCAGGTTTTAGCAACACAAAACAAACAACACAGATTTAAACTATGGAAATGAAAACTTACATGTTTTGTATCTGTTACAACATATGATGCCATCACAATAAAAAACTGTATGAAGAAAATACATACATGCGCTGTGTCCCAAACCAGTCCCAAACATTGGAAAAATTTAATGTTAAAATTTAAGTCTGTCTAACTGTGATCATTTTCTAAACATGATCTATCATGGAGGGGGAGTGTTTTAGTGACACTGAATCCCAGCATTAAAGACTGTACTACTCCCAGGAGGCAAACCTATACCGTGAGCAACCAAAATCCAGACAAGGAGGGGCAGGACCAGACGACATGAGATCACTTTACACCTGTCGCACATTGGTGGGACAAAATAATTTTATGCAGCCTGGCTTTAGTGTAGTGTAAATGGTGGATAACTGTAAATGGGGGGAAAATGTATATGAGGCAAAACAGCTGACGATCGGGGCAGATCATATCCTGTCAATCAAAGGGGTGGGGGTGGGGGGTTCTTGTGTTGAATTTAGGGCTGATGTAATAACACATTAGGACAATCTCACAAAAAACTCAACACATTAGGACAATCTCACAAAAAAATGCATCTCCCATTGCTCAAGTCAGCAATGTTGCAACTTACCTTTATCAAAGCTTTTTACAATCTCAATAAAGTATTCTCTGCACTTTGTCTTGCATACTGATTTTTAGTGAACTTTTCACATTGCATTATTGGATTACCTTCTGGAAATACACACAGTTTAAAATACACGCAGTTTAATTAAAAAAGGACTTCACTCTCGATACATGACAAAAGGGGAAACTTAGAGGTCACTTTGGATGATTAAAAAAACACTAATGGATTTCCATTTGGATCATATCAAATAGAAAATCCTCACTAACAGTGTTGGGGAAAGTTACTTTTAAAAGTAATGCATCACAATATTGAGTTACTCCCCAAAAAAGTAACTAATTACGTTACTTAGTTACATTTTATGGAAAGTAATGTGTTACTTTACTTTTGCTTTACTTTTTAAATCTGGGCAGGGCTTGTTTGTTTGTTTTTAATATAAAAAGTTATATTTTTGGCAAATGTAAAAGGCTATTCACACCAAAATCCTCAGGCTTTGAGAAAAGTAAATTCACGTCTGTACAGTAGAACTCAGAAGAAAAACAAATGTTAGATTATATTGAGTAATTTTTGCTTTTTAGTATGGTTGAATTGGATCATCAAAGGTCGGCAGCAAAGACATTGGTTAATAAAATGGGATTAAATGCATGAAGGATATTTGTATTATTTAACATATAATCAGAGTTGAATATCTTTTTAGTGAGTGAGATGAATTAATGCATGTTCACATTTATTCTAGAACTAACATCTTACTCCCGATTTTACTCAACACGGAGACAGGAGAGCTTTCAATCTATAAGTGGGGGGAAAAGTAACTGGAGTTTTTTGAAAAAAGTAACTCAAATATTTTCTTTTCAATTAAAAAGTAATGCGTTACTTTACTATTTACTTGGAAATAGTAATAATATTACGTAACTCGCGTTACTTGTAATGCATTACTCCCAACACTGTTCACTGATGTATAGACAGTGGGTAATAAAAACACTACTGATTCCTGTATATTTTTGCAAAAAAAAAAAATGAATGAATGTCCTATATCATCTGCAAAAGAGCAAGTCATTTAGCTGGCAGAGTGGGAAATTATTTACATTACATTGATTTCAATTCTGGCCCAGATCCAACACCTTGCTCTGGCCCACATGCTGTAAAGAATGATGGCACTTAGGTGGACCACTCCTGTTTGCCAAATTTTTGCCACAAGCAAGCCATAGGAAGGCCACATGTCAGTCAGTCATGAAAATAAATAATATAAACCGGGACTGGCCCAAATCAACACTGGTTCTGGCCCAGATCCGGCCCAGATCCAACACCTTGCTTTTGCACGATTTCTGTGAGGGTAGGTTTAGGGGTGGGGTTAGGTGTGGTCATTCATACAAATTAACCACCTAGTAAAATATTTTTAAATTACGATGAAATCGGTGTAAAAAGTCCATACATTGCATTTAAACAAACACACATTATGATTAGTAATGACAGTCATATGTCATTTCATGATGTCATTTCATAACTTTAAAATGTAAATATAGGTCATAATAAGGTGCTTGCACAAACGACCTGTAGGGTCTTTTTTTTTTTTTTTGCTGGAGGACAGGTTGCTGCATTAACAAATTTGCTTTGAATAAACCATTAAATCATATTACTAATATGAGCTAGTTTGAGTAAATTCACATTTAAATGTCTTTAATAACTCATTTTATTTGGTCTGATCTTGCCTGCCATGCTTGGTCCTCATTCTGCATCTGTTGTTCTTGGCCCCTTAATTGCTACTTGCAGCTATATTCTTTTTTTTTTTTTTAACTTTATTTTTTTTTCCTTATATTCAAACCTTACAACACATACACAAACACATATGCATACGATTGTCCATCAAACAATGACATCACTGTTAACAAAAAACATAAAACAAAAAAACAAACAAACAAACAAAAAATTACTTTCAAGTAGTTTCCTCAAAAACTTGCAACTGGTTGAAATGATCTTATAGCCTGCATATTTCAAAATCTAACAGAAAGGATTTTTATTGCAGGTTCAAAAATTTGAATCATCAAATGTTTATTTGTTTTACGGGATCAATTTAACTATTGTCAGTAGCATTTATATCATTAAAGTAATCTATGAACGGTTTCCAAATTTTATAGAATTTTTCTTCTTTCTTTTTTAAGGAGGATCTGATTTTCTCCAGCTCCAAATGTTTCATTACATCCCTCATTAGATTTATATATGAAGGGCCAGCTTTCTATTTCCAGTTTAATAGTATTAACCTTCGTGCTAGTAGACAGATAAATTAAACCTTGTTTTGTTCAGTACTGTTTTTAGCTATCTCAGATTCGACAACACCCAGAACCGCTGTCAGTGGATCTACTTCAGTAGGTCTAATAACCGGCCTCCACGTGCATTTAAAATCCTTTAATGCACAGCAAGCCGTTGATTATCCCGCTTATTCCATGGTCATTTACAAATTTATAGACAAGTTAAAACTAGTGTTGCTCTTTGCAGCGTGTGTGTGTGCGTTTGTGTGCGAGTGATGTGCATGTGTTTGTGTGCATCAATTAAAGCAGCTCATTAATATAGAACAGTGATTAAACCCACTTTACTATTTAATGGTTTTACTGCATACCTCTCAGCCAATCAGAATCCAGTATTCAGACAGACCATGGAATAAATGTAATTTATTTGTGTCCACCCATGTCTCTTTGTCCGGTGTAGGGAATAAATTTGTGTATCCAATTTATTGGGTTTCATTGGTGATGTGGTAATTTTGGGTTGGAAGTTCCCAGGTGGGGGTAATTATTTGGGGTTATACCGGGGGTTCTAGAAATCCTCCTACCACATTATGATTGGGGATCTCCAATTCATCTGGAAAGGCTTTACTCAAGATTTTGGAGTGTTTCTGTGGAAATGTTTGTCCATTCAGTAGAGTATTTGTGAGGTCATGCACTGATGTTTGATGAGAAGGGCTGGCTTACAATTTCCATTCCAGTTCATCCCAAAGGTGTTGGATGGGGTTGAAGTCTGGTGTAACCCAAACTCATCCAACCATGTATATATAGACCTTGCTTTGTGCACTGGGACACAGTCATGCTGTTCAGAGTTGGAAGCATAGCATTGTCCAAAATGTCTTGGTATATTGAAGCGTTAAGATTCTCGCTTCAGTGGAAGTAAGGGGCCAAGCCCACTATCCCTCCTCTACCAAATCTTACAGTCAGCACAGTGCAGTCAAGCAGGTAACGTTCTTCTGGCTTCCGCCAAACCCAGGCTCATCCATCAGACTTTGATCGGTCACTCCAAAAAACAAGTTTCCACTGCTCCTGAATCTAGTATCAGCATGCTTTACTCCATTCTATCCCACACTTGGCATTGTACTGGTGATGTGAGGCTTCATGCAGCTGCTTGATCATGGAAACCCATTCCATGAAGCTCCTGCTCCTTTTTTACTCTTATTTTAATGCCACTGGAAGTTTGGATCTCTTCAGTTCTGGAATCAGCAGATTGTTGCCGACTTTTACACACCATGCACCTTAGCACTCGGTGACCCAGACTGCATGGTGGGGTGAAACACTTTGTCCATATAGCGGAGATAGATAGATAGATAGATAGATAGATTAACTGTTCTGATAGCAAAGTGACAACAGCACAGCTTAAACTCATTGCTACAGCTCTCGCGCCTCTGAGGACCCTTCACACTTCACACTGCCGTCTCGTAGAGTGTCTCCCTCACACTGAGTGGAGGCGCTGAGAGGAGGAGCAGCCATCCATCTTTTCCTGTCTGTGTAACTGCAATGATGCTTTTTATCCATGAGAGCTGGAGGAGAGCGAGGAAATGTCTCAAAATGAGAGGGTCACGCTGGAGTGGTCCGCTAGTGTGAGATGCTTTAAGAGCAGCTGGGAAATGAGCCGTTTATTTTGGATTATAGAGACTGCTGCACTTTTCTGTATGAAATGAGACTTTCTTCATCTCAGTTGGAGTTCATTTTTTTAAACCTGACATTCCTCAAGTCGCAGGCGTCATTTATGGAGGGGATGAGTGGCACATGTCACTACCCATTTCTGAAACAAGTCATTTTAGAGGCTGTGTCCAACACAGAGAAGCATGTCCAGTCATCCATCAGGAGGTTTTTTTTCCTATTATTGCGTGTTATGGTGAAACCACCAGACAAAATGATAACAGAGTGTCCATGCAGGTATATATCCAAAATGTTATATGAGAGTGAACCCTGAGAGGTTACTCTTACTTCACTTTGCTGATCCTCTTGATCCTGAGTCCAGGATCAAGAGTCGGAATGACATTATCATATTTTCATCAGGGGTGAAAACTTTTTGAATTTGAAGATCAGGGTAAATTTACATTTACATTTATTCATTTAGCAGACACTTTTATCCAAAGCGACTTACAAGTGGGGAATACATCAAGCGATTTATTATAAAGAGGCAAAACGACATAGGAAGTGCTCATAATACCATATAACAGGCATTGTTTAGTTAAGTACAAGCTAGAAAAGGAAGAATAGGAAAAGAGTAGAACAAAAAGTCAAATAGTTTCGAAAGAGATAAGTTTTCAGCAGTCGCTTGAGAGTTGTCAGGGAGTCGGCATTCCGGATAGCGGTGGGAAGATCATTCCACCAGCCAGGAACGGTGAAAGAGAATGTTCTGGAAAGTGATTTTGTGCCTCTTTGTGATGGTACAACGAGGCATCGCTCACTATGGATCTCAGACTTCTGGAGGGAGTGTAGATTGGTAGCAGTGAGTGGAGGTAGGCGGGCGCTGAGCCTGTGGCTGTTCTGTATGCCAGCATCAGTGTCTTGAATTTGATGCGAGCCGCAACCGGGAGCCGGTGCAGGGTGATAAAGAGAGGTGTGACACGGGCCCTTTTGGGTTTGTCGAAGACCAGTCGTGCTGCTGCATTCTGAATCGTTTGTAGTGGTTTGATTGTGCATGAATGAAGACAGGCTAAAAGAGCATTGCAGTAGTCCAGTTTAGAAATGACCAGGGCCTGGACAAGAAGTTGTGCGGCCTGCTCTGTAAGAAAGGGTCTGATCTTTCTAATGTTGTGTAATGCAAACCTGCAAGATCGAACAGTTTTAGCTATATGGTCTTTGAAAGTCAGCTGGTCATCAACGATTACACCAAGATTTCTGGCTAAACAAAAAAACACAGCTGTGGATCATTCAGGTAACGACACAGTATTAAGAATCAAGTGTACGTAAACTTTTGAACAGGGTCATTTTTGTAAATTCAACTATTATTTTCTCTTAACTTTTATGTGAAATATCTTATTCAGGTCAGTACTAAATAAACAATAACATGCATTTTGTATGATCCCTCTTATTTTGGTGAAATAATTAACATTTTGCAGACTCTGAAAGGGGGATGTAAACTTTTGACATTAACTGTGTATGTTAGTACGATCTAATTATACAGTTACATTACAGTTTAGACTTGGATGTGAGGAAACACTCAAACGCAGAGCTGACCTCTGGATCCATACACCACATAAATGACTGAGCTGAGAAATATCATGTCTTGGCTGCTGCCATTTAGTGCATAATGTTCAGCATCTGTGCTAGTAAGACTTTTAGTTGCCACTGCTTGTCCTTGTTCATTTAATACAGTACATTTCCTGAAATTTATATATGTTTTTCTTTGGCTCATTTGTCCTGTAGTAAAAGCTGGTGCCTGGTTTCCATGGAAATCCAACAAATGATGCTGTGCAGCAAAACAGAGACAGCGGCATTATCATCATCATCATCCGCACACCACAAATGTGACTGTGGTTTTTCAGATAGTCTGAAAGATTTTTAATTTCGCTAGCGTTCTCTTCCTGTTAAAAAAAAAAAGACCTCAAACCCAGACGCACCATCCAGGGGCATTTGCATTCATTATTGGGAATTGATCAGTTTATGGATTGAAAGTTTCAGGTGGCAGACTGGTTTTATGAATATTAAATCTAAACTCAACAGTTATGAATATCAAATCTAATCTCACGAGCTCATAGAGCTCTGGTTTCTCAGGGTCAAATCAGTAACTCTGTATAGTGGCACAAATAATCATGTACTAGTGCCTGAACTAAAACATGCTTCATCTAACAGTGAATAAGAGCACTGACTAATCAGAAGCTGATAAAGAGCTAACCTTAACTATGACTGAAGTCGAGTGATTGCAGAACGCTTGAGTGGGAGGTGAATCTCTGTTGTTCCACCGTGTGTGTGTTGATGTGTGATAAACAGCTTCTTTTGGAAATATTTTCTTAGATAGAGAAGAAATATATTACCTAACTGGCCGCTTTTAGTTTGAAACATAACGGCAAGATCACACTCGTGCAGGGCTGCGATTATGTATATTGCCTGAGAATCAAACGCATGACCTTCCATACGGCAACAAAATGCATTTTAGAAAATGACGGTAAAAAAAATCTGCTATTCACATTAAGAGAATGATGGATGTGTGATATCAATTCAGTAGCACACATGAATTGAATTGAATTCTTGAATTATTTGTAGCTGACATTTTGGACAGATGTTTGTCATTAAAATGCAGTCTGGGATTGTTTTCTCTGACCCACCTGAAGTATCTCAGAAGGCTTTTGTCATTTTGTAGGCGCCTTTACACTTTACAGTGATTTCTAGGTAGACGGCCCACTAGGTTTTTGGAACAGAGCCAGTCTCTCTCTGTCTTTCATGATGAGCTCCAGGGAAAAGCTTTCACACTTATTACTCCTGAACTTTTTGGAGAATATTCATGTGTTATTTCATATATTAATGGATTCTTTTATTTCTTTCTCCCCTTCTCTCTACTTGTCAGCACACAGTTACATCTTTAATAACCTGCCGTCTCCTAGGGGAAGTGCGTCCTTGAGAAGGATTTCATTAGAGCACACTCGAGTTCTCTGGCTGACGCGCCACAATCCACACGTTTTCTCCTGCAATCATCTTCCTCGCGGAAGAGCGTACAGGTGCGAGGAGCTGAGCGGGACGTAAAATACTGCCATCAGCTCCTGTGAACTTAAGCCCTAGAAGAGACATTTCCATCTGTTCCTGGTTTGAATGAACTTGTCTCTAATGAAAATTATATAAACCGTGCAAGGTTGATTCATGCACTGTATGTGTCACGAATCTGGTCCTGTACGCCAGTCCGCTCGCCACCAGAGGTCGCTTTGACATTCACATTACACAGACTGTTGCACCACACCCCGGACTACGTTTTCCATCATTCATTGCGCTTATCACCTGCATCCAATCGCAGACTCTATATAAGCCTTGGACTTCCTCTCGCTATTTGCAGAGTATTGTCTCGCGTTGTGTTAGCAACTGTACGGAGCCACTTTTATTTATCCAGAGTCTAGTTCATTCGTGTTTTCTAGTTTAGCATTGTTCCTGTTTCTAGTCATTCGAGTCTTGTATCAACGCCTTGTTATATCGTTTAGTCTGTCTCGCTGCCTGCCCTGTGGAACTCTAGCCTGTCTATTCGGAATACCCCTTTTGCCTAGCCCCTTGGATTACCCTCGCCTGCCTTACGGACTGACCCTGCCTGTTATATGACCACGTCTTTGTCGATGTCCTTTAATAAAAGCTCGCATTTGGTTCCACCCGCTTCACGAATCCTCACTCCGTAACAGTATGACTGTGTTTTGACAATCATGTGTGTTTTGTGTCTTGCAAACATACACACTTGGAGTTTTTTGGTGATGTATTAAACATTGTTGTGTTGTGAATTCTTCAGATGTCACAAAACTGAAATGATCTAGCTTGTTAAAACAAAGGTATAATTAAAACTGCCCCATTAGAAATAATTTAAAAAAGCCATTTTTATTCTTAATAGAATAAAATGTATTTTTATGTTTTGAGTATAGTGATATTAGTGATGCTAGTACAAACCTGGATGATTGGAGTGGAGTCTCTGGTGAGCTTCTTGTGAGAAGTGCTATTTGTATGATTGCATTACATAAAAATATCAAAGCCAGTGTCACTGACAGAAAAGAAAGATGCACAAACACACTTTACAATCAAAACATGTGACAGACAGAAGTTTGTTGGTTTTGAAGTCCTAAAACAACACATGTAGTTTTAAGGATGAGGACAGTGAGCACCAGAAAGTTACTTTTAAAAGTAATGCATTACAATATTGCAGTACTCCAAACAAAAAGTAACTTATCGCGTTACGTAGTTACTTGCATTATGTCGCTTTTGTGTTTTAGCTTATAACAACAACAACAAAAAATATTTTGTTGTAAAATTAAAAGTAAGCTGTTACTTAACTAGTCACTTGAAACAAAAAATCTGAAATTATGTAAGCGTGATGCATGACCCCAAACACCGGTCAGTACTGTGTGTGTTTGTGGTTCGTTAGTGGATGATGGTGATAGTCAGATATAGTGAAGAAAAGTGTTAGTTCAGTGAAAAGATGCAACATCTGACACGCAGATACAGACACTTGTACAAGTGCGATTGTATATTTTCGTTCCTCAAAATGTGCACGGTTCATATTTATTTCAGTTTTAGATTGCAACTGAAAGCCGAAAAGTGCACATGGTTTTCAGAAGGCCCTCTATAGGGTGCTTTAACAGGTAATAAAAACCTGTGCACTCACGATGGTCCTCTGAGAGCACAGATGTAGTCCTCTGATACGGACGTCTATATCCTCTATCAAGTAAAAAAAGAGCGCTGAAGGAGGAGCAGAGAGCTTGTGCCAAGGAGACGCGAGCGCTGGAGGCAACAATGGGTCGAGAAATGGAAAAGCATTAGTCTAGATGAACTCTAGAGATCTAGAGACGGCAATTACGTGCCCTCACAAAGCAGCGGGCTGCAGAGGCATTATGGCTAGCTGAGACTCCCTCTGCTTTATCGCACAAGTCTTTGTGGCAGCCAACAAAACAAGCACCAGCTGCTTATTATGGACACACACATTGAAATAAAGGCGTGTTCAAGTGTTTGCCCAGTGACAGGCAAAAATAATGTGGTCTGAAGAGGGGGAAGGACAAAGAGACCCTCTCTGTGTGTGTGTGAGTGTCAATGTGTGTACCACACGGCAAGCTGAGAACTCACCGCCGTAGGTGTGACCCGTAAGAGGATCTCATTAGGTTGAGCTTTAAGCACTGGGAATTCTGGGAACTTTCCCTCAGGGAAAGAGAGACAAATAGGTAAAAGCCAAGAGTGTGTGTGGACAGATAGTCTTGGGGAGAGATTTCCAAACAAAGGCTGCTGGAAAGAATTAGAATTAGCTTGGCTAAGCCTAGTATAGGACCGTCACAATAGCTGAAATTCAGCTGTGTGTATTGGTGCTTGATTCCACAAACAGTTGCATCAGAGACAGGGATCCGTGGGACAAACCATTTTATTTGTGCAAATAAGCATTCACATGCTCACACACACTACTGCGCATTTCCTGTGCTCACCTCCCAAATATCAACACACGATAACATACACTCGTACTGCAAACAACAAAGGTAAATTCGTATTTACTCCAAATCACATCCGTAAATCCATCCAAAAATAACACTCAAAACATTCATAACTCATATCACTTTTCAAAATGCATTATTGAAAATCAACAAAAAATGCTCTCAATAAGAAGGCATAAAAAGAAACCAAACAACTAAACAATGTTTAAAACACCATTCAGCATGACCAAAATAACTATGACTCATTGTTTCTTTTTAAGGGAAGATTAATGTGTACGTTCTGTGTGGATGACACTTCTAATAACATATAGTATGTGCATCAAAGCACACAAACCAGCATTACTTTGAAGCAGTTATATAACAGGTTTTGTCAGTCTGCTTGGAAGTAAGGTTAAGAAGATAAGTAGATGCCAGCCTGATCTTTTTAGGAAAAGTTAGTGGCTTTTCAAAGAATTGGTTCACTTCTAGAATAAACAATAACATAATTTCCAAAAAAATCTTGGGGGAAGTCAAATCACTGGCAAACAAACAAAAATGTAAAATTAAAGTAAAATATCTTAATTGAAACCAAGTGCAAAAGCAATATTTTTACAGAAAATTACATGAAATTTTTTACAGAAAAACACTGTGCTTTTACTTTGATATTACGTTTTTTGTGCTGGCAGTGATTTGACCATTTTTTTAACGAGATGTTTTTTACAGTGTAAAACCCTTATTTTACAGATTTTTCCTATAGATTATTACAATGACAGCACTAAATGACCAACAGAGAAACACTTGTTATTTTACAAATTATTACAATCAAAAGTCTTCAATAAAGTGTCAAAGCACGCTCAAGATGGTAAATTTACAGTACTATTTTGTAAGACAAAATACAAAGTCTGTACAAGTGTTGTATAAAATGAAAGAAATGCAGCACTGTTACATTTAACATTTAAAATACTGCACTGAATGTTGAATTCAATATTTTCAATTTAAAGGATTAGTTACTTCCAGAATAAAAATTTCTTGATAATTTACATCCAAGATGTTTATGTCTGACTTTTTTTTTAGTCGAAAAGAAATTAAGGTTTTTGAGGAAAAGATTGAGGATTTTTCTCCATATAGAAATATATAGTGGCCAACAGGTTGAAGGTCCAAACTGCAGTTTCTGTGCAGCTTCGAAGAAAAAAAAAATCACATACTTTTTTAACCACAAATGCTCGTCTTGCACTAGCTCGACCTCACACATTACATAATCAGGCACATGTGACATAGGCGGCAGTACCAGCCAAGTGTTTACAAAGAGTCAAACGCCCTTTACAAAAAAAGGTAAAACAATAATGTCGGACAAATAATTTAATGTCAGAGTTTTTCGACTTACCGTACCTAAATGAATCAAAGTACACAGACAAAGAACTAACCGTGTGTGACCTTTCCAACATTATCACATACTGCTTGAAGACACACGTGTGCATTGCAGAGCTAGTGCAAGATGAGCATTTGTGGTTAAAAGGTTTGGCACATTTTTATTTATTTTTGACTGAACGTTTCACTAGATAAGACCTTTCTTCCTCACTCGGGATCATGTTGAGCCCTATGAAGCTGCACTGAAACTGCAGTTTGGACCTTCAACCCGTTGATCCCCATTGAAGTCCACTATATTGACAAAAATCCTGGAATGTTTTCCTCGAAAACCTTAATTTCTTTTCAACTGAAGACAGTAAGACATGAATATCTTGGAAGACATGGGGGTGGGTACATTATCAGGATTTTTTCGCTCTGGAAGTGGAGTAATTTTTTTAAAGTTTTATCTGAAACACTTAAGTATCAAATACACCAGAGAGCCATATGCAGAACTGTTTGTGAAATACTTAGAACATATTTCTAGTGAAAGGACTGACAATGAGAGACTAAAGGCACTACATATCTTTTCCCAGATTTTTACTCCTTTCTGCGGTCTATATGAGCCAACACTAGTTGCCAAAAGTCAGAGTAAGTCAGCAGATTTTGGGCAGGCATAAGTGATGAACTTTTCAGAAAATAGCATAGTGCACGGTGGTCTACAACCTTTTAGCTTCATGATTCTTTTCCGTTGACAGGATATCAAACATGTCTCATAATTTACACCAGTTTATCAATAATTTGAGCTTTGTCCAGAGCAACACAGGTTACCCATTTGTTTCCGCTCCATGATGTCTATCAGAGGCGGTTGCTGGCAGAGCCCCATGTCCGACTAATCACCAGCTCAGTCACCAATATCTTGGGTACCAGTTGACCAGATTGTGCAACACTAATGAGGGATAAATGTGTGAGTGATTCCAGTAAGAAGGATGTTTGAGAGGGGAGTGCTTGTGTCATCTGGGGCTTTGTGAGGGACTGAAAACTTTTCCCTCCTCATGGATTTTTCTGTGGGGCAATCCCACGATGAGTCCTTGGAGCAAGTCTTTGGGCAAGTGCAGGCTATTGATGGTCTACCCGTTTGTCAATAATTAATGATGTGTCGAGTGATGCTGGACATCAGCATCAGCATTGAAATGCTATATCAAACACATCTTACTCTGATTGAAGGACATTCAACTAAATCGTTTGATGGCCCATTATATTGAAAAGGCATTTGTGGCATCTCTGAATGTCAACTGGGGAATCTGTCAGACACTCCAAAAGTGTTGTTGCACCCCCTTCCTTTAATAAAGATCCTCTCCAGAAAAAAATTGGCATGGACCTTATTAGACCATTACAACTTTATTTTAATCTTGGTCTGCTCTGCGCAAGTGTTGTGGAAGCCCTTTTCTGAGTGATCACCCATTTGGGGACTCCAAAAGAAATCCTTGGATACAATTGGATGGGTAAAAGTACAGTATTTGGGCTTCCGCTTGGGTCAAAGACAAGCGTCCCAAAACTGACACTATTGTAGCTTGCCTGAGACCCAAGACCAACAGCAGCTGAGAGGTTTGTGCTATTTGGACGTCACCAGCCTGACATGTCTTGCTAAAAAGGGAGCAGCAGACAAGAATTCAACTGGGGTATAAACTGTGCTGTGTGGCGGGCCCTTGTTACACTCTCCTGACTTCTCTCTCTGTTTTGTTTTACAGACAGATGCAGACGTAGTGTCTCAAAGCATTGTATGGGGGGAGCACCTGAACAGCTGTAGGAGAAGAACAGGCCTGTAGAAGAGGACTGTCTGGCCATCAGAAGGGTGTTTCTCCTATATTACCTCCTTTTTGAATTACTCATTTTTTTATTTTCATTAAATAATATCTCAGAGCGTCTGTTTCTTCCTTCCCAAGAGAAAAATGTCAGTTTGTCACACTTGTGTATTTAAGCCCCAACTTATGAATGGAACCTACAGTAAGAATTACTCCTATGTAGTATTTTTCATACAGTACTCTGCATAAAAGAACTCATCCTTGTATCACACTTTAGCTTCTGTTTCTCCTTTTATAGTGGTGTACTTCTGCTACCCTTCAGAATATCCACTGTGGACTCAAGGGACAGAAATCAGACTGTAGTGGAATTGATCACTATTGAATGTTTCACACACTAATGCTTTAATTTTTCACAGCTCCAGGTCCCATGATGATGATGGAAAGACTATTTATGAAAGTAAAGAAATGAATAACCTTAATACAAAGTGACTCTCTAGCAATCAGTCAAATTTGCACTGCATGTAAATTACTCTTACATATGAAAGGACGCTGGCAGGAGCGTTAGAGGTGACTGCGGTAAGTCATAAGTCACACACACACACACACACACGCACACACACACACACACACACAGAAACCACATGGGACACAGCCTTCACTTTAGCAGACCACCATAGCCAGAAACCAACAAAAGGAAAAAGATGTAGGAAATTAGGGTTTGTGCTGTGGTTAGACTGCATGAATTTCAAGCGGTGAGATGATTTTGTACGAGTCATTAAATCACACACAGCATGTCACTTTCATGAGACACTCACAGTGACACCCTCATGCTCTGCAATTTCCTGTTTTAGTGGAAGAGTGAGGCGTACTGTCATTAATTAAGTTGGCTTGGGAAAGCCAACTTACTGAAATCCTATTTAAACTTATTATTCTTCTTCTTCTTCTTCTTCTTCTTCTTCTTCTTCTTCTTATT
>JAHKKF010536718.1:0-24278 GCA_019740295.1 Labeo calbasu | reverse complement strand
TCCTCTTGTTGTCGGATCTATACTGGCAGCATTTGTCTCAATTTATCTTCATCTTCTGCAATCAAATACAATGTAATCAGGGTTGCCAGGTTTTCACAGCAAAACCAGCCCAACTGCTAATCAAAACTAGCCCAATTGCGTTTCGAAAGGGGGTCCCCCATTAAAAACTCTGTTCCTCGGGTAAAATACATGTTTTTTGATGAGGTTCCCCTGGTAAAATTTGCATTCCAGGGGCTAAATATCATGTTATAGGGGTCACTTCAACCTGCAGACATGAAAAACAACCTGCGGCACTAGTGTTAATGTAGCCCAATTCCGGGGGAAAACCACAGACTTGTCAACACTGAATGCAATGAGACAGTCTAAGAGGAACATCAAAATATAGCTTTTTCCAACAGTGCGATATTCCAGTAGTATCAGCCCTTTAACCATTTCACCTTTTGTATCACTCCGCTTGATGTCGGATCTACTGGCAGCATTAGTCTCAGTGAGCGTCGGTGGCAGAAGAATGAACCTTCTGCAATCAAATACAATGTAATCAGGGTTGCCAGGTTTTCACAAACACGCCCAATTGCTATTCAAAACTATCCCAATTGTGTTTCGGAGGTGGTCCCCCAATAAAAATCACATTTCAGGGGTAAAATACAAATTTAAAGGGGCTAAATATATCGTACCACATTATTAGGGCCGCTTCAACCCGCAGACTTGAAAAACAACCGGTGGCAATTCCAGGGGGGAAACCACGGACTTCTCAACACTGAATGCAAGACAGTCTAAGAGGAACATCAAAATACATTCAGAGAAACTAACCTTTAAAGTTCCTGCCAAAATATACTAGAGTAATCTGACTGTCTGAGAGCCTTTTCGAGCGGTGTGATATTCCAGTAGTATCAGCATTCTAACAGTCTGTATCTCTCCACTTGTTGCCGGGTCTATACTGGCAGCATTTGTCTCAATGAGCATCAATGGTGGAAGAGCATGCCCACTATTATTTTTTTTCCTCTCAAACTTCATTTCATCTACATCTTCTGCAATCAAATACAGTGTAATCAGTGTTGCCAGGTTTTCACAACAAAAGCCACCCAATTGCTACTCAAAACTGGCCAAATCACGTTTCAGAGGGGGTCCCCAAGTAAAAACTGCATTCCAGAGGTTAAACAAACACATTACTGTGGTCGCTTCAACCTGTGGACATGAAAAACAACCTGCGGCAACAGTGTTAAAGTAGCCCAATTCCAGGGGAAAACCACGGACTTGTCAGCACTGGATGCAACGAGCCAGTCTAGGAGGATCATCAAAATACATTCTGAGAAATTAACAATTTATGTTCCTGCAAAAATACACTAAAGAAATCTTTTTCAACAGTTCAATATTCCAGTAGTATCAGCACTCTAACCGTTTCACCATTTGTATCACTCTTGTATCCACCATTTGTATCCGCTTGTTGTCTGGTCTATACTGGCAGCATTCGTCTCAGTGAGTGTCAATGGTGCAAGAGTGAACACACTATAGTTGTTTTCCCGTAAACTTCAATGCATCTTCATCTTCTGCAGTCAAATACAATGTAATCAGGGTTGCCAGGTTTTCACACCAAAACCCACCTAATTGCTACTCAAAATTAGCTCAATCGCATTTCGCGAGGGGGTCGCCCATTAAAAATTGCATTCTGGGGGTGAAATGCACATTTTTTGGCAGGGTTCCCCTGGTAAATTTCACATTCCAACTGTTAAATATCACGTTACTGGGGTCGCTTCAACCCGCGGCAACAGTGTTAAAAAGTAGCCCAATTCTGAGGGAGAACTGCTGACTTGTCAACACCGGATGCAATGAGGCAGACTAAGAGGAACATCAAAATACATTCCGAGAAATTAACCTCTAAAATATACTAGAGGAATGTATACTAGAGGAATCTGATTGGTTGAGAGCCTTTTCCAGCGGTGCAATATTGTAGTAGTATGAGCACTCTAAGTTTCACCATTTGTATCACTCCATTTGTTGTCGGATCTATACTGGCAGCATTTGTCTCATACTTACATATATTTATTTTAAATTCTAATAAATTGTCTTGTTTATAAATAATTAAATAAATGAAGAACACACATATATCACAATTTTATTTTAAATAATTACTGCATAGAGAGAGAAAGACTCATATTCATACAACAGTTCATTCTGATTCTCTAATCTGATTGGCTGAGAGCCTTTTCCAGCGGAGTGATATCTCAGTGAGCGTCAATGGCGGAAGAGCAAACTGACACATTTTTTTCCCCTCAAACTTCAATTTATTTTTATCTTCTATATTCAAATACAATGTAATCATGGTTGCCAGGTTTTCACAACAAATTCCACACGACTCAAAACTAAAGTTCTAAAGTGATGTTTTCAAATTAGTATTGGAAGTTTGGGCTCAGCTGTTTAACTGTCAAACTGAGATATGAATCTGTGGCGGAAGAAAGTAGTTTTTAGAGACACTCTGTTGTTGTCTCTTTATTTACACACTTATGGCATCGAACTGTTGTATAAACACAATATCACACACGTAGCCATGCGATATGGCTGTATATCAGCACACAATGGACCCATGGCCGAATCACAACTGTGCTAATATACAGCCATACTGCACTGCTACTCTACTTAAAATTAAAATATGTATTAAATAATGTATTTTAGGCCTAGCATTTGATTTCACTGACAACAATGTCATGAGCAACTGGATTAAATTAGATTTAACGTCACCTGCAGTTAAGCATCACCTGCATTGATTAGAGATATGCAGCAATCTTTTTAACAACCTTCTGTTCATTAACTTTCCTGTCAGAGAGCAATTAACAGATTTCAAGTAGCTAAAGAATTAAAGCAAGTCTTTCATCTCACACACACAACTTTTAATCTTCGAGGCGAGGGTTTGTGCTCTGACACCCAAGCAAAGGACTTAAGCAAGAGCTAGTCCGGATCTTCAGTCATTTCAGTTGCTCGTTTTAATCTATACACATATTAAAACCCACAGCGTGAGATTATGCTTCCCCACTGGCCAAACTCCATGTTATCCCCACTTTAGCTGTCACTTCATGAATGCAATGATCCTTATTGCTAACTAGACTACAGTGAAGGTCTTCTTCCACTGTCATAAGCGACCAGAGCGCTATAGTCTATTAATCCAAACTATCAAAGAGATTTTTCAAGTAATTTGTGTTTCCCCCCTGAGTGCACAAATAGCCATCATGAAAGTAAAAGGGAGGCACTCTGACTGATTCATAAACACTGTTAAATACAGTTTTAAAGGCTCTATCATGTGTCACATTACTGAAAGTAACAGTATTTGCATAAGGTGTGACATTGCTATGAACTTTTCCCATAATGCTGTGCCCTCCCAGCCCTCTCAACATGAAGAATTCAATCCATTCTCTTAGAGGTGGCTTTTCAAAGCACTTCATTGAGACCCAGCGACGCCTCTGTCAAAAGCATTTCAGTATTCATGTATTCTCGGCTGTGGGGAAGTAACTAGTGAAGAAACTGTTAATAAATGGGTCTCGCATAATGGGGAATCCATTTGTTGACTTCTCTGCTTGGGTCAGTGCGACAAGGTCAGTGAATGTATTACGGCGAGACGGCAAGGGTGCAGATACAGGCCTCGTGATGGATTGTAAAAACCTGATAGCAAATGCCAACAAAATGCCACGGCTTGAGCTGCCAGCCTTGGCGCAAACAGCAAAGGATTTATTTTGATGCACATGTTTGCCTGCAGAGAGGAACAGGATAAAACAATGAAACCAAGGCCTTTTTTGTCACTGCTTTCCTGTATTTTTGTTGGAGGTGAACAATAGCCTTATTCTCTGCTTTGTGTGCGAGCGCTTTGCTTATTTAACAGTTCCTTTGTGAAGGATAAAAGTTTGTCCGTTGAAATCCTTTCAAAATCTGTCAAACTTCAGTCGGGACTTCCTTAAAATTTAATTGCAGAACAAGTGAAAATCTCAAGTGAAAAGCACCGGAGAGTCTGTAAAAATCACTTAATTCTCCTGTTCTGATGTATGGTGTGAATCAGCCTTAGATAGAAAATCAGATTAGATTACAGCTCTCTGGAATACTTAAAGCAATAATTCATGAAAATCTGCTAAAAACTAACTCGCCCTCAGGCCATCCAAGATGAAGATGAGTTTGAGAGGAAGCGTTATTATGGATTGTAAAACAAGCAGTTTTTTACTTCACAAGTCATTTATAGATGGACTGGAGTAATGCTAAATTTCTCCAAATCTATTCTGATTAAGAAACAAACACATCTACATCTTGGATGGCCTGAGGGTGAGTAAACTGTCAGCAAATTTTTATTTTTGTGGGAATTTTCTTAATATCGGAAATATTACAATTTTATTAATACCAGAGCAAAAGCAACCTGTAGATTGTCCTTTCATTGAAAGTCCACGTAGTCAAAACTTACATGCTTCAAAAACGTCTTAAAGGGATCCTAAAAGTAATCCATATGAATTGAGCAGTTTAATTCAAGTCTTGCAAAGAGATACAATCATTTTATATGATGAAAAGCATTAAACAGTTAAACTTCCCGCTGTTCTTCAAAAAAAAATCTTCAGGTCCCACAATTTTTTTGGTTTTCCAGCATACTTTGTGTATTTGAACCCTTTCCAACAATGACTGTATGATTTGAGATCCATCTTTTCACACTGAGGACAACTGAGGGACTCATATGCAACTATTACAGTAGGTTCAAACTTTCACTGATGCTTCAGAAGGAAACACAATGCATTGAGAACCAGGGGGTGAAAACTTTTTGAATTTGAATATCAGGATAAATTTGACTTATTTTGTCTTCTGGGAAACATGTAAGTATCTTCTGTAGCTTCTGAAGGGCAATACTAAGTGAAGGAAAAAAAAAGATATTTAGGCAAAATAAGAAAAATGTACACATCTTCATTCTGTTCAAAAGTTTACACCCCCAGTTCTTAATGCATCGTTTTTTCTTCTGAAGCATCATTGAGCATTTGAACCTTCTGTAATAGTTGCATACGAGTCCCTCAGTTGTCCTCAGTGTAAAAAGATGGATCTCAAAAACATACAGTCATTGTTAGAAGTGTTTAAATACACAAAAATGCTGAAAAACCAAATAATATGTGGAACCTCTAGGATTTTTATGAAAAAAAGCAGTTTAACTGTTCAGGACAAACAAGGGACTCAAGAACAACTATCACTAAACAAAAAAAAATACAGAAGTGGATCATTCAGGGAACAACACAGTATTAAGAATCAAGTGCATGTAAACTTTTGAACAGGGTAATTCTTTTCAAATTTAGCTATTATTTTCTCTTGTGGTCTATAAACGTATTTTATGTGAAATATCTTATTTAGGTCAGTACTAAATAAAAAATAGCGTATTTTGTAGGAATCCTCTTATTTTGGTAAAATAATTAACATTTTGCAGATTCTGCAAAGTTTATGTAAACTTCTGACTGTACGCCACACCACATGTGATGCGCTCTATGTATGTGTCTTCATACAGTATGTGAATAAAAACCTAAATTAAATCTGTTTATCAAATCTCTTCAAAAAACTTAGATTTAACTGCTAGATTCATATGGATTTGTTTTACAAAGCCTTTATGACCTTTTTGGGGTTTTTTGGGGTTTTTTTGATCACCTTTACTTTCATTGGAGGGACAGAAACAGGTCAGGTTTCATTAAAAATATCTGTATTTAATTCTGTCAATAATTACTCACCCTCATGTTGTTCCAAACCTGTTAGACCGTTCATCTTCAGAACACAAATTAAGATATTTTTGATGAAATCCAAGAGATTTCTGACCCTGCATAGACAGCAACACAACCGACACTTTTAAAGGCCAGAAAGGTAGTAAGAACATGATTAAAATAGTCCATCTGACATCAAGCATGAGAATAAATTGTTGAAGAAAGTTTTTTTTTTTTTTCTTTGCATACAAAGAGTTGAGGTTGAACCACCGATGTCGCATGGACTATTTTAACGATGGCCTTACTACCTTTCTGAGCCTTAAACATGTCAGTTGCCTGATTGTCTGTGCAGGGATCAGAAAGCTCTTGGATTTAAACAAAAATTTCTTAAATTGTGTTCCGAAGATAAACAAAGGTAATACGGGTTTGGAACGACAACAGAATTTTCATTTTTAAGTGCATTATCCCTTTAATTTACGTTTTAAAGATTAACCAATTGCATGGGTTTGGAACGACATGATTAAATGACATTTGAGTAAATTTTCTGAACATTATTACTTTCTGTGCTTAAAGCTATTTCAACTTTTCCCCCAAAATCAGCTTAGAGAAGCCCATAGATATGGAGTCTTAGCACAGTCATTTCCAGAGTACAAAAAGCAAAATACTGTATCCCACAACAGACGCAAAAACCCAGTCTTATTTGAGAGGATCATTAAACTGAAACGCTTCTGTAACCAAAAAAGACAGCAGGTCTATGGCCCAAAGGCTACAGCTCTGTGATTCACTTGCATAAGAAATGTCCTGGCAGCCAAAATGGCAGGATGTTAATGCCAGTCACAATGCCAACTGGATCAGTACTAGAGGATCTTATCTGCTGAGGCCATCAGCACACAAGTGTTATTCAATAACACTGAGGAAATAATGTCAGGTGTTAAAAGACCCACCAATGTACTCAAAGCATACAGTTCAGCGACTGAAGACGCCTCAAAGAGTTTTGTCCTCTAATTCAACCCTTCTTTTTCATTATCATAAGTATCATCTGAAGTATGGATCATTGAAAGCAAACTACAGCAATTTTTAGTTAGCTTCAGCTGACTTCACACAGAAAGTACATCACTGGCATTAACAAGCCAGTGGCTGAATAAAGTCTGCGCTGTAGATTCACATGCAAATGCCATTAGTGTGTAGTTCTGAGAACATTACTGGGATGCAAAAGATCATTTGCATGCCTTTGCTGAAGAATTTGGCTCAGTCACAAACATCTACCATACAATAGTGACCAAAAAAAAAAAAAAAAAGTATTTAATTAAACTGGTGAAACATCTCGGATTCCAGAACAGATGGAATTCTGCGTTCCTCAGACAAGCAGCCTTTAGTAAAGGACAAGAACACCACAGTACTAATGACAATTATTAATGACTACAAAATTGTATCTATGTTTCACAGTGAGGAATATGCAAGACATATTTTATGTCAATACAATAATGTCAATACAATGCAGATTTTTAAGCCTAAAAATGGCAAATACAGTGAAAAACACAAGTCAAATACCCAGCAAATACATTTCACCATACAGTATTTAAAGGGACAGTTCATCCAAAAATGAAAATTCTGTCATTAATTACTCACCCTCATGTCATTCCAAAACCGTAAGACCTTCGTTCATCTTAGTAACACAAATTAAGATATTTTCGATGACATCCAAGAGCTTTCTGACCCTGCATAGACACCAACACAACTGACACGTTCAACTTAAAACAATTTGTTACACTGCTGCCTTAAAATTTTAAGTTCAGTCAACTCAAAAAAGTTTAGTCAGCTTGAAGTGTTAAGTTACTAAGTGCATAGATACTACTGTTACTAAGTGACAACTTAGATATTTGAGTTGATTCTCAAATGGGTAACAAACTCAGCTTTTAAGTTTAACAAATTAAATTTTAAGTTTAATTAACTCAAATATCTAAGTTAGGGATGTACATTTTGGTTATTTTTCCTGTCAGCAGACGCTCGTTAACCAATTTTTAACCGTTAACCGACAAGATTATTTTAAATTAGAATTTAATTATTTAGAAAGAATAAGTGTCTGTGACCTGTTAAAACTACCAACATTTGTAAAATTAATTTTGCATGCGCAAAAAGCAGCAAACAACAGAACATGAGGATTCACATGGTCACATCATATCATGCACCTGCAGCACTTCTGCGAACGGAAAAAAAAAAATAAAGCTAGGCTATATATATAAAGAATGAGTAGGCATATACAATAAATATTAATGAAGAGTTTGGTTCCAAAACGCTATAAATTTATTTTGATTAATTTGAGTAAAAATGTGTTTTCTTTACCAAGAAAGTGGCAAGATGAAAACCACAATTTTCTGTTTTAATCTTTCACATAGCATCTTTAGGTTATAATAACATTAGAAATTCAAATCTAGTTTTTGATTTTTCAAAGATTTATTATAAAAACTGATTATTTTTTCCCAAAATGCAATAAATCCATTAGGGGTCTACGCTTACTTTTCTTTTTAGAGAAAGTATGAAAGAGATGGCATAAGTGCAATCAAATTCATAAACTCTTGTTGAGATTAATGTTTTAAATATACCATTTTGAACATAGAAATATATAAATATATTTAATAACTAAAAAGAAGATAAAAATGAAATACTGCCAGTAGGTGGCGGTAAGTCACTGATTTAATTTCTGAATCATATCATTCATTTGATTCGTTCGAACGGCTGATTAATTCAGGAATAAAGCAAGTGATTCTTTTTATGAATGGGTAATTGATTCATTGACTCACTAGAAAACGCACATTCATTCATAAACGAAATAACCTTTTGAATACCGACCAGATACAATACTGATTTTGGTAGGAACTCAGTTTTGTAAAAAATGGCGTTTATCGCGTTTTGGAAAAGAGCTCTTCATTTTTACTTAATTAACAAAACAAAGAAAAAAACTGCAACAAGTAGCTAGCACACAGAGTTTTGGTTCATTTTTGTGCTGCGCGAAAGGAAGACGGCTGAAAGCGGCATCCCATTTTTCTATGTTTTACAAAAGCACAAAGATTTGTTTTTATGGTGAATGCACACAAAAGCAACCCGTTTGCAACCACTTCGATTGTCTGTATGACTAAAAGGAGTCGTTTCCACTGTTAGAAGAGAAAAAAAAACAAAAAAACAAGTGGTTGCGCCGACGCCGCATATGCACACACAGTTATTCTAACTTGACAATGCAGCCTTTCCATTATCATAATAAAATACAGTCAGCCAAACATATGGAAAAATCACACTGCTTAATCGTCATCAACGTACTGCCGTGATATTATGCCAAAAATTGTTTTATGTGGATACAGGAATGCGAGTGAAGTACAAAACCAGGTTTACATAAATAATATTTTGGCATTCAAACACATCTCGAATATGGAAACATTTGGCGAACGAGAGACCGAATGTTAGTTTCAGTTTCGCTTTAGCCTAAATTAATTCGTTTTCATTTTATACTTTTAATTCTTGTTCTTTTCTGAATACTGTTATATTGAAAGGATTTTTGTAAAGTGAGGGGATCACGTATTTCTGAATGTAATAATAAAATCAGGGCTGTCAAACGATTAATCGCGATTAATCGCATACAAAAAAGTGAGTTTACCTATATATGTGTGTACTGTGTGTAATTATTATGTATATATTAATACAAACACGCTCTTGTATATATTTAAGAAATATTTACAAGTATATGTATTTATTATAATTTCTATATAACCTATATTATCTAGAAATAAAATAGTTTGTACATAAATAACATTTCTCTTAAATATATACATTAATTAGTGTGCATTTATATATACATAATAATTACACACAGTACACACACATTTATTAGGCAAACTCAAACTTTTATTTGTATGCGATTAATCGCGATTAATCGTTTGACAGCTCTAAATAAAATGCGTCTTAACATTATAGGCCTACTCTATTTATGTTTTATTCTCTCTCTCTCTTTTAAAAATGCAAACGTTTTATTTTAAGCATCCAGCAAACATTTTAAAATATTTTGAAAAAACTAAATGACTTTTTAAACCACTTAATTGTATTAATCGGTCAAAATTCTTTCTGTTGGTTAACAGTTAATCTCTTAGTATAACTTAACAATTCAAGTTGGTTAAACTTATTTGAGTTGACTGAACTTAAAATTAAGGCAGCAGGGTAACAAATTATTTTAAGTTGACTCAACAAATTGTGTTTTATTGTTTTTTACAGTGTAGAAAGGTAGTAAGGACATTGTTAAAATAGTCCATGCTACGAGAATCATTTTTGTGCGCAAAGAAAACAAAAAGAACAACTTTATTCAACAATTCCTTCTCTTCCGTGTCAATCTACACCACAACAATACTTGTGATCCTGCTGGTAACGCAGAAGCCTGCGTCATTTTTAGCTCTTTACCATAGTAAAACCTGTAGGTTTCTACAGAAACTGTCACTGAGTGTCAGAGCTAGACTGTTTTTAAACACTAATTTCATCTATATAATCTGACATGAACTGAAAATATATTCATTTCATTATGAAAATAACCCCACACATCCACAGTGAACAGTAAACCGCCGCAAAGGATGTAACAGCAGATATTAATTACGATTCTGCAAAGTAGGCTAAATTGGACCGTCTATCAGCAGACCACGCATGCATGAAACCTCATTTCATGAGCGACATTTCCACAGAAAGCCATCGATGACATTTCTCACAAGCGGATGACAAGACCTCACACAACACAAACCGCCACTGGAGGATTTTTCGAAGAGGAGACAAAAAAGTCATTACTAAGTAGCCGAGAGAGTTGTGAGTCTCTAGTCGCGCACACAGACACAGAAACAAACAGGCAAGGGGTCCACCGCCTCAGTTAATAAGGCCTGTCCTTCGGGAAATTGTTGAAGTAGTCTTCAGCTTCGAGGCAGAGTGTATTTGAGAGTGTCAGTGAGACAGGGAAGGACTCAGCTGCTGTTCTTTAATCATTGGCAAAGTTTAGCGGTGCAGTTCAGCGTCGGTCCTTCACCGTAGATGAGAGATTTCAGGGGCAGACCGCATTTCCAATGAGTGTGAGTGGGCATCTGGCTGATACTCACTCATTGCTTCAGAGTTAGAGCTGTATGATATTGGCAAAGAAAAAAACGACATTGTGATAAAGCTGACATATGTTTGTGTTTGCTTTTTTGAAAGCAAAATCCTTGTAGTGCTGAAAAATCTGGGAAAAACTTGAAAACTTTGGGTGTTCATACTTTGAGGGTTTACTTTTAATAAAAAGCAACTTTTTATAAAACTTTTTCAGCAATAAATAAATAAATAAATAAAAACACTTGTGTTTTCAAAGGTCTCATTTGTGTTGTTTTTAATCAATTAAACATGACTATAGACTATATAGTAATAATAATTACAATTAAACTACATATACTGTAACATTATTGTACTATAATAAACTGAGCAATAAAAATAATTTCATCTTTCTGTAAAATTTTACTGGTTTTGGAATTTTTATTTAATAACAAGCAAACAAACAAACACTTGCGTTTTCAAAGGCTGCATTCCAGCTGTTCTTGGCTATTTAAACACGACTATAGAATTTATTATTATTATTAATTGTAATTAAACAAAATATACTGTAACATTATTCTACTATAATAAATTGAGCAATAAAATAATTATATCTTACTGTAAAATTAGCCAATTATTGGTTAATTTTACTGGTTTTGGAATTTTTATTAAAAACAAACAAACAAACACACAAGCAACTGAGCTTTCAAAGGCTGCATTCCTGCTACACAGCTATAGAATATTATTATTATTATTATTATCATTATTATTATTATTGAACAAATATATAATAAACAAAATACACTGTAATATTATTGTACTGTAATAAATTGAGCAATAAAAATTATTTTATCTTACTGTAAAATGAACCAGTCATTGGTTATTTTTTTCTGGTTCAAAGTTTTATTTAAAAAACAAATAAATAAACAAACAAAACACACAAACACTTGAGTTTTCAAAAGTCGTATTTCTGCAGTTTTTGACCAAAATAAACATGTCTACACAATAATAATAATAATAATGATTATTATTATTACTATTATTATTATTATTAAATATTATTACATTACATTATTACATTTTCATTACATAAAATATGCAAAAAATATACCGAAACATTATTGTACTGTAATAAATTGAGCAATAAAATGTTTTTATCTCACTGTAAAATTAAGTTTTTTAAATAAATAAATGCATTTTTTGATCAATTAAATTAATGTGTGTAAAAGCTGTGCTTCACTCTAAAACTACTAGTACATAATTTATTTAATAAATATAAATCGCAGTCTGTGTAATTTGACAATCACATTAAAACTAGCATACCCAAACTAAATACATATAAACTAAAATAAATAAATAAATAAATAAATAAAAATAACCTGAAATAATGTCAAAATGCCAAAAAATGCCAAATATTATTATTATTAATAATAATAAACTACTAAAGCAACATTTATTATTTCAGTTTAGTACCAAAATAAGTGAAATTATATATGTTTAAAAAAGGATGAAAGACAAAAAAAAAAAAAAAAAAAAAACTGGACAAAAGAAAAAAATGCAACTAATTTACTAAAAACAAAAACTTGGACAAAAGACACAACTAACTTACTTTAAAAAACACTTGGACAAAGGACAAAAACACAACTAACTTACTGGGGGAAAAAAAACACTTGGATAAAAGACAAAAACATAACTAATTTACTTGGGAAAAAAAAAAACTTGGACAAAAGACAAAACCCCAACTTGCTTACTGGGGAAAAAACTTGGACAAAAGAGACAACTAACTTCTTAAAAAAACAAAAAACTTGGACAAAAGACAAAAACACAACTAACTTACTAAAACTAAAAAATGAAAATGCAAACATGAAATCTAATTCAAAATAATAAAAAAAAGTATCTTAATTATACTAAAATAACGCTGACCACAATTTATATACAATGCATGTACCATATATTTATATGAACTTTGATATATCCTGCAGCCCTACGATGAACAGCCACGATGAACAGAACAAAACAAACAAAAAAAAAGCCTAGAAATAGCCAACAGTCATTATTTGGGCCCTGCGAAGCTGATTGTACCTTTGAAAGACTTTGTTGCCAGCAATCCCAGCATGCCATGACAACTGAACACCGTTACATCGCTGAACGAATCAGACACAGAACTGAACATTTGTTATATGTTTACTAACAGAGAGGGACAGTAATTTGTCTCCATGCGTCTGGTCGGTTTTTCGTGACAGTACATTGAAGGGTCACCGCAGCCTACGCTGTGCTGTATTGTTCAGCGTTACAAACTATAACCACCACCCGTACTCATTTATCATCTCTCGTAAGCATCTATCACCATCCATCAGCTCAGCCGGAGTGGAGCACGACTACGGCATCTCATCACACATCACTCTCATGCCCTGTTCCTCTGACAGGGACACAACGTCCTGTCTCAGCACATTAAAAATCCCCCTCGCTGGGCTGTGAACCGGGCGCTAGCACACTAACACGTGTGGGCGTAACCAAGAACGCACCAGAAGACACAAGGACACAGACCGGGGCGCATTTAAAGACGAGGAGCATCAATTACAAGATGGTTACAAGATGGATCCTCTCTGATTGTAGTTATGACTCCGATATGCAGTTTTTAAGAATTTATGAAGCCATCAAGCCTAGGTGTATATGGCTTTCTTCTTTCAGACGTTATCAGAGTTACATAAAAAAAAATTCCTGGCTTTCCAAGACTTTTTTAAAGGTGGCGAATGGCTGTTGAGATTTCAGAGTCCAATATAGTGCATAAATCCATCATAAAAAGTACTCCACACAGCTCCGGAGGGTTAATAAAGGCCTCCTGAAGTGAACTGATGCATTTGTGTAAGAAAATAAAATTTTATAAACCATAATCTCTAGCTTCTACTAACTGCTGTAAACAAAACAAAAACACCAGTCATGAATTGGAAGTACAAAACAAGGGTTTGTAAATAAAAACGTCAGAGGATTTCAATATAAGCCATTTTTCTTTGCTGTAAACAAAACTTGGTTTTCACAAGACTAGTATATTCTCATCTGAGCTTTCGCTACGCCTCTGTTCTATGTCATCCGCTGGAACACCAATCTCTCATAAACATGCGTACGACAGTTATAGTGGAAGCTTGAGATTACGGCTTATAAAGTTTCAAATATGGATATTTTTCTTACAAAAACACTTTGATTCATTTCAGAAGGCCTTTATTTACCCTTTGGAGACATGTAGAGTACTTTTCATGATGAATGGATGCACTATATTGGACTTTAAAATCTCAACACCCATTCACTGCCATTATAAAGCTTGGAAGAGCCAGGACATTTTTTAACATAACTCCGATTGTATTTGTCTGAAAGAAGAAAAGTCATACACACCTACTATGGCTTAAGGGTGAGTAAATCATGAGGTAATTTTCATTTTTGGGGGAACTATCTTTTTAATACTACAAAAATAAATAAATAAATAAATAAATAAATAAAAAGTTCATTATGACCGGGTGTTATTTGTTGCTGACTTAAAACATAAAGCATCTTTGGTGTTTTTTGGTGTCCAGGTTATGAGGTCTAGAAATAAACCACTAAACGCACACTGAATAACAATGATCCTCTTATGTTCACTTAAGATACTTGAGTATTCATCTTAAAGGAGAAGTTCACTTCCAGAACAAAAATTTACAGATAATTTACTCACCCCCTTGTCATCCAAGATGTTCCTGTCTTTCTTTCTTCAGTACATTTAAACATAGTGTCATTTGCCAATGATTTTGATCGTTCGATCAGCTCTGAGCATAAGGTCTGTAAACCCCTCCCTTCCATAAGCCTACTCTGCTCGGATTGGTCAGCTGGCCAAGCTTGTTGTGATTGGTCCAGAGAGAAGTACTTGAGCAAATTAGCAAGCGCTACCATCAGTGTTGCCAAGTCTGTGGTTGTTTTTGATGTCTGTGGGTTGAAGGAACCCCAATAACGTCATATTTAGCCCCTGGAATGTGAATTTACCAGGGGAACTCTGACAAAAAACGTGTATTTTTGAAGGAGAAATTCACTTCCAGAACAAAAATTTACAGGAATTTACTCACCCCCTTATCATCCAAGATGTTTGTATCTTTCTTTCTTTAGTCGATAAGAAATAATGTTTTTTTAAGGAAAAAAATTCAAGAATTATCTCCATATAATGCACTTTAATGGTGCCCCCAAGTTTGAACTTCCAAAATGTAGTTCAAATGCAGCTTCAAAGGGTTCTAAACAATCCCAGCTGAGGAAGAGGGGTCTTATCTAACAAACGATCGGTCATTTTCGAAACAAATTGACAATTTCTATACTTTTTAACCTCAAACGCACATCTTGTCTAAGACTATGCATGTGCATCACCGTCAAGCATTTGAGGTTAAAAAGTATAGAAACTGTCAATTTGTTTTGAAAATGACTGATAATTTCGATAAATAAGAGCCTTCTTCCTCGGCTGTGATCATTTAAAGCCATTTGAGGCTGCATTTAAACTTTTGGAAGTTTAAACTTGAATGTGAGATGGGAGTTTTTCGACATACCCTAACTGTCATGAACTGGAAAAAAACAGAGGTCGGGAAGAGTAAGACAAGACAAGCATTTGACATTAAAAAGTATATAAACTGTATGATTTTTATGAAAATAACAGATCGTTTTGCTAGTTAAGACCCTTTTTCCTCAGCTGGGATCGTTTACAACCACATTTTGGATTGTTTGAAGCCGCATTTAAACTGCATTTTGGAAGTTCACACTCGGGGCACCATAGCAGTCCATTATATGGAGAAAAATCAAAAAACAATTTCTTTATGACTGAACAAAGAAAGACATCTTGGATGACAAGGGGGTGAGTACATTATCTGAACACTGTTGTTCTGGAAGTGGACTTCTCCTTTAAGGCTAAAGTTTAACGTGGGTGGGAATAATGTATAATAATGTATAAACATAATATGATTGTTTTATTGGTGCAAATGGTCCCCACTGTATATGTATTACAGCATAATATAATTAAATTGACCATATTTTTCAGAAAGTTGCACTAGGTCAGGGGGAAAAAAAAACAAGTCAAGGTTCGGTTCGACAGGCCTACTACACGGTGGTCTCACGGTTTTGTTGTTGTCAATTCAATCAAGTGACGCCGAATTTACGTGAATTTGAAAGTGAAAGTAAACTGCGCAGAAGTATTTACAAGCTATTTAAAAGTGGATAAAAGTGAACCTCTCATTCGACATGAATCGTTTTCATGAGTAAATTGTGGTTGCTAAACTATCATTTATTATATAAAGAAATTCTCTCGTGTCCGAGAGAAAATATCTGCTTAAAACAGCATCCTTCACAAACGCTAAAAAAGTGTTTGGAAAAACACCACAGCATCGCGATGCTCACACTGACAAAACCTACATATTCTCCAAAAGACAAGTTAAACTGAGTCACCAAATACCTTTTGTATGTTGTCTCAAAGTTTGATGATGAAGAAGCTGCGATGTCAAGTTTACAATGCTAGAACTGATGGAGGCGCCAGCGTGAACACTTGGATTCCTTATATCAATGGAAAAAAATACATACATCAGGTAAGATGAAGACATAATTTTAAACAGTCCGTTTTATATTTGTGTAACTTCAAAATAACAGCGAAGCGCTGTACTTTCGTAAAATAAAGAACACAAACGAAATGCGCTTGCCGTCTCGGCCTCTGTGAAACTGCCTAGTCGTCACACAGATAGAAGAAATAGATTTTTAAAAACCTCGAATTACTCGCTTTTAAGTGTTTACGTTTTGATTATTTGACATTAAGCATTAAGTCACTCTGGAATATGAATCATAGCACGTTTCAGAAAATAAAAAACGCAAGTTGTAGTCCGGAAAATATGGTAGCCTATAATAGCAAATAGCAAAAAAAAAAAAAAACTGGCCTAGAGCATCATCTGCTGTTAAACACTAAGTTCAGAATCGCTTCAAGAGATCGATTTATCATGACACCCCTATCCTGGCCATGAGGTATAGAAATAATCGTCTGAACACACACTAAAATGGATCCTCTGATGTTCACTTAAGATACTCAAGTATTCATCTTAAATCTATTGATGTCAGGCCAAGTCCTGATATGTCATGATTACAACGTTCCATTTGCTGATATAGGGAAGGTCAGCTCATGCATTAGTATTCTATTGACCTCAGAAGACCAGGTTAAATATTTCAAGAGCTTTGCTGAAATCTTTCTCCAGTGAAAAGCGAGTGGGATTCAAATGAGAGAAGAGAGAGTGTCATTTCAGAGTGATGAGAGGACAAGTGAGGAGATCGCCCATCTCACCTGTGCCGACAGTCCCCCTTAAGGGCCTCACTAGAGCTCTAGTCTGGCAGATGGAGTGTCATAACCACTGGACTGTGATGCTTAACTGCAGATGCTGTGGAGACAGTAGTGCCACCAGTCTGTTACCCCACAAATCACTGAAAGCAATCGATTTCAGAGGAGCTCCCTTCTTGAATCTTCTCTCTCGCTCAGCAGACATTCTGACTGCCAGATATGGAGACAAAAGTTATTTATACAGCATAATCATCTCTCAGAAGACTCTTTATGACGTCTTTTCTTCAAATATTGAACCTCGTGTAGGAAATACCGGAATATTTTCCCATTTCTGTCTCTCTTGGGAAATGAGAATAGAAGCTGTTAATGGCTATTGCATCTTTAGCTTAGCCCATCCATCAGCACACTGCTCTGAACGCAACTCCCAATAGTGTATCTAGAACTATGTAGACGCTAGGGTTTATCAATCATGGTACTAGCCTGGAATGATAGCCAAAGGACTACTAAAACAAATTAGGGTACATGCTGATATATCAAGACACTATTTCTTACAATACTGTATCAATACTTGAGATCCTTGATGGCAATGTATCATATCCTGACAAGTACAGATGCACCAGCCATACCATCAAATCAAACACAACTTACATCAATCAAAATCCACAAATCAATCTAAAACCATGAGGACAGTCATAACTTTGGACGGCCTGGACTGTTCAACAGTGAAATGAAAGTGGCCATCTGTGAATCATTAAAATGTTTAATGCAATCAGTTCCCTGGCAAAAACAGATAAGATAAGATGAGCTCGAGTCTAGGAATTCTAATTCAGCTCAGACAAGTCCCTCCGCACTGGAAACCCATTTTGCTGCCCCGAAGATGTGCAGTGGTGATCTCTAAAATGAAAATTGTGTGCTGAGCCACAGATCAAATTTGGCTTGTTATTCCAGCTTCCTTATATTTCATTTCAGAATTCCGTAAGGGTACGTACCCTTATCCTCTCTCGGCAATCCAATAGATGGAGGATTCGTTGAAGTAGTGTAATTAGACGGTGCTAAAATGGATTGATTAGGACGAACTTGATGTCAAGTAAAGGTAAAGGTGAAGAATTTTAAACCTGTACTTATGTGGCAGTGATTGTAGTGGAAATTACCAGCAAATTACCGCATTCTTTCAAGACTTCAAAGACCTTTTCCTGCATCGTGCCGCTGCCGTTAACACCCACAGACGGTTCCCTTTTGTCCTTAACATCGACCTCATAATACCACTGAGCTCTTTATTTCTCACACTCACATTTCTGAGTCCACTGCTCTTTTTCTTTTGCCCTTTCTCAAGACTTTTCCCTGACCTTTGTTTTCAGAAGTTCACTTTGGAAGTCTTTAACAACTTTTTAAAATATGAATCCTTCATGTTCTGCATGTCTCTGTGTGAATGAATGGCAAAGATGCAGTTTAGTTTACTCCTTCGCGATGTTTTCGGCCTCTGCCGCCTCAATATATGAGTACACGAACACAATCTCTAGAACTGCTTTGAGAGTCACTTCATTAGCATCTTAAAGTTTATTTTTAGAAAAAAATATTGTCATATCATACACAAACAGAAGCAGGTCTTCAGAGCAACCCGTCAAAATATGAGTTTGGTTTTGAACTTTTGAACTTAAAAAAGCTGTAAGCTATGGAAGAAAGAACATTACTTAATGTAATGATAGCGCTACTACTACTAATAAAATAATTATTAAAACATTATTTTTAAGGAATATTTCCATGGAAAAAAATACTTAACAGAATTGATTTATTCAAAAAAATGTAAATACACAACAGTATTTCTGGAATCAAATCAATTAATTAGAAATGCTTATTATTAACATTTAATGAAAAACATTAAAATGGAATGTAGAAACTATTGGAAAACAGAATTTAGTAAAAATGAAATTGAATTTGAGAAAAAAAAACTTATTTTATAGGGCCTTAAAATTTTAATTTTTGTTAAATTATTAATAAATTGCTGCTAAATTGTGTAAGTTTAATGTTTTTAAGATTAATGTTTTTTTTTTTAATTGAACCACTAAAACGGAGTTTAGAAAAATCAAAATGGAAAAAAACTGAATTTGACAAAAAAAAATTAATATATTTCATAGGGCCTTAAAAATTTAATTTTTTGTTAAATTATTAATAAATTGTTGCTAAATTGTATAAGTTTCATGATTTCAAATAATCAGACATGCTTTTTTATTTATTATAATAATATATATTAATATATATATACATTTTAAAACATTAAAATAGAGTCTAGAAAAATTTAAATGGAAAAAAATAGAATCCAGAAAAATTTAAATGAAAAAAAGAAAAAAAGAATTTGGTTAAAATAAACTGATTTTGAGAAAAAAAAAAAAAAAAAAGACATATTTCATGGGGACTTAAAATGTGATTTTTGTTAAATTAGTAATAAATTGCTTTCTAAAATTGATTTCAATGAATCAGACACACTTTTTGATTACTATTTCTTTTATTTAACCATCAAAACAGAGTCTAGTAAAATTTAAATGGGAAAAAATGGAATCCAGAAAAATTTAAATGGGAAAGAAAACAGAATTTGGTAAAAATAAAACAACTCGAGAAAAAAATATAACATTTCATAAGGCCTTAAAATATCATTTTTGTTAAACTATTAACAAATTCCTGGCAAACTGTGTAAGTTTATGATTTTAATTAATTAGACATGCTTTTTAATTACGTTTTTTTTTTTTTAATTTAACTATTAAAAGTCTAGAAAAATTAAAATATTAAAAAAAAAAAAAAGAAGAGAGAGAATTTGGGGAGGGGGGTACATTTCAAAAAGATTTCCTAGCCCTAACTGTACCATTAGCTCAACAATGGATCATCTGCAGTGAATGGGTGCCGTCAAAATGAGAATTCAAACAGCTGGTAAAAACCTCACAATAATCCACAAGTGTCTGACATGACTTCTACCTATAAAGTTACTTTCTTCTGAGAAAAATGAGTCTTATCTGAATCAGGTGAGAACATTTTGCAATCCAAACAATCCAAAATAATTCTAAACAAACATGTCGGTGGATTTTGGTATGAGATGACAACAGAAAATGGACATTTTTTTGCTAAAGGAAGCATTATTACAGATTATGGACTGGAAGTGACAGTTTAAAATTTAAATGTTTGCTTCACAAGATGTGAATTGATGTACCAGAGTCATGTCGTGAATTATCCTGATGTTTTTATCATCTGGTTGAACTCTCATTCCGACGGCACCCATTCACTGCAGAGGATTTACTGGTGAGTAAGTGACGTAATGCTAAATTTCTCCAAGTCTGTTTGGATGATGAAACAAACTCATTTACATCTTGGATGGCCTGTGTTTCTGCTTATCCTTCGCAAGCAATTAAAACTCGATCTACAATATTGCATATTTGCACAACAGACAAGATTTATTCGGCCATTTCAATGCAACATGTTGCGGCGCAAACGATTTTTGCTTAAACTAGGATTTGGCATGGCCTACGGGCAATCTTAGGCTCGTTCCGAGTGATAAGAATGATGCAATAACTGTGCAAATGTTTATGCGTACGGCCTGATCCAACTCCATAAGCCCCTACCCCTTGACAGCAGGCCCGCTAATAAAGCGCCAAGCTCTTTAAAGACATTCTGCATCATTAAGTCCTTCCCACAGTGAGTTCTGTTCTCACGACGTACACGCGCTGAGTGAGAATGCGAGAGAACAAATGCCGCCAATATCGGATTTCATGTTAATTCTGTAGTTACATGGGGAAATGCGGAAGAGTACGCTCATTATTTTCCGGATACCTTGACAGGGACGGTGATATTTTCATCAAGCGTATATACACAGACACACATATGGGCATGAAAGAGCTTGAGAGTACTTGGCTGACATGCCCTGCCAACCTCCTGCCAGAAGCAGTTTGCAACCGAATTCAAGTCTCTCCTTCACCTGCTTGGCAAATCTGCCACAGCTGCCAAGCCAAATCAGAGCCCCGTCACCGGGCTCGCGAACGGACGAGCTGCCAAGCAGGTGACCTCACCTCCTCCCGCCCTGCTCCATAAACACGATCCCAGAGCACTCAACAGCCCCGGGCACGGAGAGCTCAGGGAGCTGGCCTCTGTCTTACTCCACTCAGAAATAATGTACAAAAGGACATGAACTCTCTACGCTTTCCTCGCCGGTGGCGCTAAACACGACCTACATGAAATTGCAGAGCTGCACGACTCCGGAGAAACCGCCTATACATCTGAATGTCTGATCGTTTAGATATTCATAAGGCGTTTCTTATATCCAGACCTCAATTCAATACAATTTACTGAATTATGAGAACATCGCCCTTGTGGTTAAATTATTTAACTCCATCAAAATATCAACCTTCGGTTTAATTACTTTGAGCAATTAAACATTAATCAAAATAAACCTAGTTTGCACGCATTTCCCTTGATATTCTTGGGTTGGGTACCGCAGGAGGGTGACCGTGCCGCTTTCATGTCAAGCTCAATTTTACGCAATGTTCTTTTACATGAAGAGTGTAGGGTTTTCTCCACCCTACATGGTAATGGCTTCCTATGATCTGTCAAAATAAAGCTCAGAGCGGATTTTCGTGGAAAAATTATAATATACAGCTCAAAGAAGATGGAAGTGTTCAAAAAACATGTGCAATGAAATGTTGGATGCTGCGACATCAGATGCATAAAAAAGCGAAGGAATAATGTTTGAACATTTCCAGCCGAAGGGACAGCTGAATATTATATTAAGAGGTTAAAGGTTACAGATGATAGTCATGTAGTGTTGTTGAAGCTACATTAATATACATAAGAGGAGCTGTCCATGGTGCTGAAACGAGACGTTTTCAATCGAGTGGTCATGCAACATGAAAACAGCATATTTTGAAGTTGAGTGAACTTCATTCTAGGTCAAGAACTTTCAAGCAAGATGTAAAGGATTAGTTCACTCCAATATTACCCCTCACCCCTATGTCATCCAATATGTTCTGTCCTTCTTCAGTCGAAAAAAAAACTTTTTTTGAGGAAAACATTCCAGAATTTTTCCCCATATGGATTTCAATGGGGATTAGTGGGTTGAAGGTACAAATTGCAGTTTCAATGTAGCTTCAAAGACTTTGGAAAGTCACGTTGGAAAAGTCACACGTGACGTAGGTGGAAGTACTGACCCAGTGTTTATAAAGCGAACGTGCAAACAAAGTCAAATTCCCTTTACAAGACAACGTCGGACGATTTTGAAGTTGGAGGAGAAAACAACATGGAGTTTTTGACCTTCCCTACCTTTTTGAATCAAACAGATGAAGAACTAACCACGCATGACCTTTTCAGCACGATTACATAATGCGTAAAGTTGTAGACGTGCATCACAGAGCTAGCACAAGATACTGACCGTTTCACTAGATAAGACCCTTATTCCTCAGCTGGGATCGTGTAGAGCCCTTTGAAACTGCAATTTGGACCTTCAACTCGCTGGCCAACACTGATGTCCACTATACAGAGAAAAATCCTGGAATGCTTTCCTCAAAAACCTTAAAGGAGAAGTTCAGTTCCAGACCATTAATTATACAGATAATTTACCCACCCCTGGCTCATCCAAGATGTTCATGTCTTTTTTTCATCAGTCGTAAAGAAATTATGTTTTTTGAGGTAAACATTTCAGGATTTTTCTCCATATAGTGGACTTCTATGGTGCCCATGATTTTTAACCACCAAAATGCAGTTTAAATGCAGCTTCAAAAGGCTCTAAATTATCCCAGCCGAGGAAGAAGGGTCTTATATAGTAAAACGATCAGTTATTTTCTTAAAAAAAATTAAAATTTCGAGACTTTATAACCAAAATGCGATGCACATGCATACTCTGTGCAGTCCTGTTCGATAAAACTTCCATCTCATTTTCTCCTCCAAATTCAAAATCATTCTACATCGCTGCAGAAGTACCAACCCAGTGTTTACAAAGTGAATATGCAAAGAAGGCCACATGCCCTTTACAAAAAAAAACAAAAAAAAACAATGCAGAACGATTTTGAAGTTGGAGGAGAATATGAGATGGGAGTTTTTCGACATACCCTAACTGTACTGACCCGAATTACACAGAGTACGCATGTGCATGGCAAAGCTAGACAAGACGAGCATTTGAGGTGAAATAGTGTAGAAACTATAATTTTTTTTTAGAAAATAACCAATCGTTTCGCTAGATAAGACCCTTTTTTCTTGGCTGGGATTGTTTAGAGTTCTTTAAAGTTGCATTTAAACTGCATTTTGGAGGTTAAAAATCACTGGCACCATAGAAGTCCACAATATGGAAGGAAATCCTGAAATGTTTTCCTCAAGAAACATAATTTCTTTACGACTGAAAAAAGAAAGACATGATCTTGGATGACAAGGGGGTGAGTAAATTATCTGTAAATTTTTGTTCTGGAAGTGAACTACTCCTTTAATTTCTTTTCGACTGAAGAAAGACACACGAGCATCTTGGATGACATGAGTGTGAGTAAATTATCCGGAAATTTTAAAGGGATCATCGGATGGCCATTTTCCACAAGTTGATATGATTCTTTAGGGTCTTAATGAAAAGTCTACAATATACTTTGGTTAAAAATTCTCAATGGTTGTGTAAAACAACACAATTTTTACCATGTCAAAATGAGCTCTGCAAAAATCATCCCATTCTGAGGGATTGTTCCTTTAAATGCAAATGAGCTCTGCTCGCCCCGCCCCGCCCCGCCCCTCTCTTCTCTGTGTGGAGTGACGAGATCGGGAGGTGCATTCCCTTCACAAACAAATGTAATTCACTGCATCTTCAGCAACAATGGAGGTCGGACTGTTACAGCTGATCTGAGGTAAGACGCTCATGTCAATCAACTATCGTGGGAGCGGCCTCTGTCGGTGTGATGTCACGGCATTTGAGAATGACTCGATTTGAAAAAGGGGATATTTATACCACTGCATGGATTTTTATCATTATAGGGTAGATTTGTACATACACTGCCAACACATATTAATGTCAAACAACATGAAAAAGTGAACTTTGCATCCGATGACCCCTTTAACTCAGGAGTGAACTCATTCTTTAAGACAAGATCTGTTCCTGGGCAAAAAGATATGATATGGCTTCACAACATTTAGGAAAATTATGCTTTTATAGTGCTTTTTTGTCATAT
>JAHKKF010536717.1:6723-24111 GCA_019740295.1 Labeo calbasu | reverse complement strand
CAACCCTTGCCAAAATTAACCATGGTTTTATCATAGTAAAACTGCTTAATTTTCTTTTGTGTGTTCTCTGGATGCTTGAGACAATAAAATCAATTAGATAACTGTATTAGGCCTAATATAATCATAGTCATAGGTAACTGTCTAGATCTACAACTGTAATTTATAAATAATACAATTTAATTGCAATTTATTCATTTACTTTTATATTTTATTAAAGTTCTATTTTGACCCTATATAATAGGTGTGTTTTTTTTTTTTTACTTCCATAATGAGGGAGGGGGCATAACAATGCAATTCTGATTAGGGCACCCATTTGGCCAGCAGCTGCCCTGTTTACAAGCTACTTAAAACTGAAGGAAAGCTAGGAAAAGAGGGAAAACTCAACAATTGCTAGACACTGAATTGCTGTCAGTTTGAAAGTGAAAGTAAAACTCGAACTATACTTAGAGAACATATTGCCGTATTGTCTTCCCTTCGATTATTTTTTTTTTTACTTAAATTTTCTTTAGTTGGTCTTAAAAAGGTCTTAAAAAAGTCTTAAATTTACCCTCACAAAACCTGCAGAAACCCTGTGTTTCCATGAAAGGGTGTAACAATGCATAGGTTGGTGCTATGTGTCAAAGTAATATCCACATTGTCCAAAGCATCACACTGCATCTGTTGGCTTGCCTTCTTCCCATAGTGCATCCTGGTGCCATGTGTTCCCTAGGTAAGCGGCACACACACACTCGGCCATCCATGTGATGTAAAAGAAAATGTGATTCATCAGACCAGGCCACCTTTTTCCATTACACCGTGGTCCAGTTCTGATGCTCACATGCCCACTGTTGGCACTTTCGGCGGTGGACAGGGGTCAGCATGGGCACCCTGACTGGTCTGCCGCTTCACCACTGTTCCTTCCTTGGACCACTTTTGATACTGACCACTGCAGACAGGGAACATCCCACAAGAGCTGCAGTTTTGGTAATGCTCTGACCCAGTTGTCTAGCCATCACAATTTGGCCCTTGTCAAACTTGCTCAAATCCTTACTCTTGCCCATTTTTCTAAGAAGGGTATTCCTGCACAAACAGAGGTTGCAATTTCAGGGCCGCATTTCTAGGACCCTGTAATTTTTTGTTGTTTTTTTGTATTATTTTATGTGATTATTTTTTTGTATGTATGCATATATGTATTAGCAGCTCATACTATTTAATAGCACTTTAAGAGCTATTCAGTTCTGTATATTATTATTTTTTTAAAGGAAATATGTAGTTGTTTCATTGCATACACTTAATTATTGTCCTAACCAACTCATAACCCTAAACATGCCTGCTGGTAACCCTTTTGAAATATTTAACCTAATTTATTTCAGTATATTATATATATGTATTCTGGTTTTAAATTCAGTTTTCTTGGAAAGAAGGACTTGTATCTTTGTGAGACTTCAGTTCATTAGCCGCAGCGCAGCACTTCGGTAAAACAATTGCACTACAAATGATTGTGTTCATTAGTACGTTAATAAATGTAAGATCATTTGCATACAAATACCAGTTTATAACATTCAGCAGGACAATGAACTGTTTTGCACAGCTAAATAGGCTATATGGAGATTGCTGACACCGCCTTGAACACAAGTTTATGCCAGCTCTTGCATAAAAATAAGATGGAAAGATAAAGAATGAGTAGTTACCATGGATCTAGTCTCTGCCTCTGTTTGTTTGATGTTTGCATCAGGTCTCCTCTAGATGGTGCTGTCATAAAAAATAGGGTCCTAGAAGTGCAGTCCTGACTGCAGCCTCCAGTTGGGCAGGAACACTATTAATTTTTCCTGCTTCAAACACAACAATTTTGAGGATAAAATATTCACTTGCTGCCTAATATATCCCACCCACTAACAGGTGCCCACGATTAAGAGATAATCAGTGTTATTCACTTCACCTGTCAGTGGTCATAATGTTATGCCTGATCAGTGTGTGTGTGTGTGTGTATATTTATAGTTAGATTGCCCCAAATAACACTCCATCAGCACTGCAATTCTACAAACATTTGTGCATGAAATTGCTGCTGCAGGAAGGCCCCACAGATCTGCAATATGCCACTGGTTTTCATAAACTTTTGCAGCTCTAAGTAGGTCAAAGAAGGGGACATCTGGGACATGTCAGTCGAGCTGTGACACTTCAAGCTTTATGTACATTCCCTGATACTTATAGAAGGCCATGTATAATAATATATATACTACATTACTACTTATTTTATTCTCATAATACAACAATAAAATAAGTAAATATGTGGGAAAAAAGAAAAAACAAGAAAACTGCTTAATTTTTCGTTTTTCGTTCAGGGACAGGAAAATAAATAAATTTCTGAATGTTAAATTAAATGCCACTTTCTGTTGATTGGTCAGTTGAAGATAAAACCGTGCCGTAATCAGTTCTTCTGCAGTTTCTTGCAGCAGAATAATAGTCCTCCGCTGCTGCAGTTGTACAGATTCTTAACACGTTTATTGCAACTACATTTAATCTTTTTATCATCAAACCAGACAAATGAATGACTTGACACAACTCGTACCGGGGCAGAGCCTAGACAGGGCTTTCTTCTGTGTAAATATAAATTCTATGTTTTGCATCAGCTGGGCATAACAGAGTATGATATGACTGCTCTCATAGCCTACCCTGGTCCCCTATTAAGTTTGTTTGTTTAATTAATTAATTACATTTAAATTAAATATTTTAAACACTAATACAAAAAAGAAAGACTACAGTATTTGCATTGAACAAGAGTGAATGGTTTGTCTACTTTTTTTTTTACATCACTGTTGTTATAATGTACTGGGAGGCCAGAATGTGCATCCATCAACAGAAACATACTTTAGATGAACAGATTTAAGTTGATCTGCGGTCCTAGAGCTTGCCAAACTGTGCGTGGAGGTTTTTTTTTTACCGCGAACCATTCCGTCCCTAAAGCATATCTGTGGTAAAGTGTTGTTCAGTGTCAACTCTGGCTTTAGAACTAGCAACAGATAGAATAACCACCATTTCAAGAGTGGATTTAACATACACTCTTAAAAATAAAAGTTCCAAAAGGAGGGTTTTGTTGTGATGCCATAGTAGAACCATTTTGGTTTCCCCAATGAACCATTTAGTGAACAGTTCTTAAAAAGTTTTTTAAAACTCTGAAGAACCTTTTTTTGGCTATTAAGAATCTTTTGTGGAACGAAAAGGTTCCATGCATGTTAAAGGATTTTTATGGAATTTTTAATGTATTTTTAAGAGTGCATGATTAGATTGCAGCACTACAGTTTTGTGAAACTACCTCTAGGAGGCCACACAGACACACAGAAGGGATGAATATCAGAGAAATGTCTCAGCTGAGGTGGTGTGATTCTCTTTCTCACCCAGATAGACAGCTCTGAAATGTGCCAGTCAAATGAGCCTCCACAGCCTCAGAATTAGAGGACTAAATACAAGCCAGTACACTGGACATCAGTGCCTGTCCATAGTAACAAAAAAGCGTGTGCTGGGAGTACACTGTATGCATAAATACTAATGAGATCACAGATTTTATAACTAAACATTGTTTGTTTGTTTTTTAAGTTTCCCATTTGAAGAAACGAAATATTGTAAATCTGAGAATCGGAGTCTGTGAACTGGACCTGATTCTTGTTTTATCTTTCTTTTTTTTGTGCCTTTTGTCCAGTGCTGACGGACTTTGTTTACTTTTTGTCTGTGTGATGTTTTCAGCGAATATACCACCACGATACTGAACTACCTAAGCCATATTTTTACCATCACAGTAAGCCAAATCCATTGCTGATGAAATAGCTCTCACCTGATGGATTGTGTGCGTAGTCAACTGTTCAATATTCTTTGATGTTGTCCTTACTAGATCAGCCAGGTCCGGTCACTTGGGGCTTGGAAGGAATTCTTTCAGGTTCTGATAAAAAGTTATAAGAAATAAATTACTCTGAGTCTTGTTTTAAGAGAGGTTTAAGCAAATCACCATTTGAAATGGTTTCGGTTTAATAAAACAATAACTCATAAGCACTAAATTCAAAATAACAGCGAGAAAGTCTTCACCCGAGGTGTGGCAAGAAAGAAGATCAAAAACTGGCATTTTATAGTCTGCTATAAGCATCACTTCCATATAAGTCACACATTTTGTACATACATACACACATACACATCACTGTTTGTGTGGGGCCCCCTATTGCCATGGCAATTTCTAAGCAGATGATACGTGCAGTTTCACACTTGCTCAGATGTTGTGAGTGTCACAAGTTCAACCTGGAAAACTGCAACATCACCCCGAGTGTTACAAATTCAGACTGTACAAACACATCTTCAGTTGCAATCAGATAAGCCAATTCTTATCTTAATTAACTTTCATAACACTTCTAGTATCTTAAGCAAAGCATATTTTCCTATACTGCAGTATCATACTTCTGCAATTAAATGCAACATATCTTTATAGCTAAGAAAAGTAAAATACAAGCAATCATCTTTTTTAGGAGGTCCATCTGCAACCATGTTGCAAATGCATCCCCTTTACAATATAACAACATTTTGTTTGAGCTGTTTTCACCTCTCACATACACTTTACATTTTAATAACCCTTAGAGGTGAGAGCAGTGGTTTGAAGTCTTAATGTTTCCAAGTCATCCATAACAGAATTTAATTCAGAATAAAAATCATTCAAAGCAATCAGTTCTCTCAACAACTTTATTATTCTCTTGTTTATGTCTCCTTGTTTTCTGATCAATCAAATTAAGTCCCTTAGTTTAAAAATCATCCTCTGATGCTCCTCCGGCTCTCTCTCATCCTTGCCTCTGACGTTTCCTTCTTTCCTCTTTCTTATCCCGCTTGATTTGCCGCCTCTGTAACATTTCTACAAACACGTCGTCTAGGTAAATTTCAAGTTTTTCTGGTTCATTATTAATATTCCCTCTATGAGATTGTTCAGGAAATGGCACATTAACATTGCCAGCTGATACAACATCTGGCAAGATCATTGACCATGTTTGGTCAGGGCTGCTGTGTGTTCCTAGAGAAAGGGTCCCTGCCTACCTGAAAAGCTTACCGAACCCAGACCTATAGGAGATGTTTTTCCTATGTTGTCACATTTGTTGGCTTGCAAAGAGAGATTTATAGGCAGAAAGATTTATTGATCTGTTTTGAAGTTTTAAAAAGTCTTAAATTATCTTTAGTTTATGCCCTATATCTTAAAACATCCAGTCCATAATTTTGATTGTTTTATTGTAAAAACATTTAGCTAATGAATGATTCACTGTTTACTGGCTACGAAGTCTGACCAAACACGTAATGTTAAAACAATTAGAAAATTAATTGTTACAGATTTTGCAGTCAATTTATTTAAAATGTAGTGTTTTGTCTATAATGATTTTATTTAATTAAATCAGTTTGTTGTTGTAGTCAACCTGCAAACAACTTAAAATCCTTCACGGACCACCAGTGGTTTGCAGACTACAGTTTGAGAGCCCAGTTATGTTGAATGTCAGGTTACATTGATGTACAAACCGCAAGAATCTATGTTTACAATGACATACGGTCTCTCATTTACTTATTTATTACATGAGAGTGGGCCAAAAGAGAACATAAGGACTGCTTATGACAAACAGACTATAGACCAGAAGTCGTTCATTTTCACAAGTCACAAGAGGGACTACGTTGAGTTCGGAATCTCTGCGGATGCAGTATTGTCTGATCTGAGCTTCATATACATTGTTTAATTTCAGCTGGTGTTAATACACAGTATGTGACCATCCAACTGAATGTGATGTATTCAAATCAAAACTATGGGTGCAATATAAAAAATATCTTTTATTATCGTTATTATTATTATTATTTTATTCTAAACATCTGCTACTTCTATAGAATAGATAGTTAGAAGGCAGAAATTATTATTTACATTGGTTGCATTCGAGAGTTGAAAACTGCTTACTTTGCTGGCAGCAAAATCTGATCAGTTTTTGAAGGCATGCAGCTCAGATGTTTCCTTTGCTGCCTGTTATCCCACAATCCCACATTGACAGTTGAGCTGGAAAATGGTGTCTAAAATTTGCGGTTGGTGGTAAGTTTGTGTAAATGTATGTTTTAAAATGTTTTAGGTTTTGTTGTAGATCATTCAACCTTTAAGCTGCTTCTGAATCTAATCAGAACACTAGCTTAGCACTTAGAGCCTTGTGTATAATATGTTCCCTCTAAAAGTACAGGTGGTCATTTGTCCTACTGAGAGCTATTTATTCATCATTCATTCGTCACACCAAGGTCAATATATGAAAGGTAAATGCTCTTGCTGGAGGCAAAAACAAATATGGTAGCTTAACAAACAAATTTAGAGTTCATTACAGCTGCAGTTATGGGGGAAAATTGCAGATCCTGAGTTTGAAAAGAGTAAAAAGGCATTGTTATTAGAGCAGAAGAAATGAAAGTGGTCTCAACTTATTACTTATTGATTCACTGGTCTTCCTTTCCTCTCGCAGAGAGCACGTTTGCTGAGAGCGTGGGCACAAGCTGTCTGAGTAGCACTCGACTTAGTGCCTGTCTTCCCCAGAGCAACCACGACTCGGCCAACTACAGCAACAATCAGCTAGAGAGCAACCAGGCTGCAGCAGCTAAATTTGCCACGCTTCAGCTCAGCAACTACAACCAGCTCATCCCCTGCTGCTCCACTTCCTCTACACCTTCTTCATCCTCCTCCTTCAACGTACAGAGAGCCGCCCGTGGGCTCTCAACGCCCCTTGACGCTAACCTGCATTTTCACCCAGTGCGAGGCCCTGACGTGGTTCTCTCGAATGATCGCACAGTTGCATGTACCCACTTCCTGGACAGCAGCAGGACGTTGATGTTCAGTGACAGGCCCGTCCGGGTTGGCGAGACTCTGTACGTGGAAGTGGGCCATCTGGGCTTGCCCTACTTTGGGGCTCTTCTCTTTGGTATGACCTCTTGCGATCCAGGCACCCTCAATGCTGGAGAGCTGCCAGCTGACCCAGAGGTGCTTCTGGACCGCAAGGAGTACTGGGTGGTCTACAGGGGTTTTCCTGTGCCAGCGGCTGGTGATGTGCTCAGCTTTACCTTTCTGGCCAATGGGGAGGTGCATCACAGTGTCAATGGAGGTGCTCGCGGTCGTCTTCTGTGTGTCGACTCCTCTCAGGTTCTGTGGGCCTTCTTCACATTGCATGGAGCTGTTAACCGCCTCAGAATATTAGGTAGGATTTAATAAATGTGATGATAAACATCTGTGAATTATACAAGTTGTTACTGCGTGACATGTATAGATGTTCTTTACACTACAAGTGTGGAAACATACTTTCATTTTACTTAGAATAATAGTGAAGTCATCAAAATTACGAAATGACACAAACTGAAGTATGAAAATTATGTAGTGACCTAAATCGTTCAAGCCAAGTGCTTTTATATTTAAGCTGCTTCTTTGTCTAGATGTCAGCTAGACAAAGAAGCTATATTTCAGCTTTACTCAAACTATTCCTTCTGTCCGCCAACTTTTTTTTTCTCTCTCTTTCTCAAAAAGTTTATGATTGTATCCTGAGATACAAATTCAGTGTCTAAACCTCATATCAAATTACTGTTAGGATGATCGTTTACATATTACATTTATGGGATTTTTACTATTTTTAGTGCAACTGTAGAATGAACCTGTTGTGCATATGCTAGTGACAATGAGTTCAATTTAATATATACTATAGTTTCTTTTTCACTGGAAAAATAGATCATATTCTGTTTTTCATTCAGGGATCCTTGTCCCACGACTAATAAAGGCAAACTGGTCATTCAGTCAACTTTATTTTAGAATGACGCTTTTCTTTTGCCAGTGTTTTCCAAAATAATTGAGTCCAATTATGATTCAGAACAGCATGGCATACTGAAAAAATGCAATAGTAAAACAGTTCTTACTATTTCTGTTTATTTTAATTTTCATTATTATATCAGATAAACTCCTAACATAACATTAAAAATTAAAACTCACATCAATTGGACAATTGCAAAGATTTGGTCTTAAAAGAGGGTCTTAATGTCTTAAGCCCGAAACACACTGCACGATTTTCGGCCCAGACGAAAGCATCGTAAAACAATCGTGGCAATTTCTGTGATCGTGGCTCCTAATCTGTGGTCCTATGTGAGAGGTTCAAAGATGGCCGTTGTCAGGATCTTGCGACCAAAGGTAGCTACTAGACTATTAGAAACTATTATTATTTAAAAGATTATTTTCTAATAGTGTCAGAAATTCAGCCTGATCATCACACGGTGTGTTTGCAGCCGCTACCCACATTTACTGACCAGCCAATAAAAATGCGACATGAATTTAATGTGACATGGTGCTAAAACTTAAGACTGCTTACCTCAAGCTCTTATTCCTTTCTCTATTGCCGCTTCCACTTCTTTCAGCACACATGAAAACTACAACTGCCAAAGTGTGATTAATTATGCTCTTTTTGTTTATCACTTGCGCATACTGATGATGTTTTATTCTTCTATATTAACGTGCGTCATAGCCTAATAGTCAGTAGGTGTCCTCATCGTACAGTTTACATGCATGTTGTACCCAAGTAAAACAGATCCATGTCGCACAGTGTGATCAGCAATGATCTTATAGGATTGCTTAAAACATCCAGTGTGTAGAAGGCTTTAAAAACAGAATGTGGTAATGCTGCCTGGAATGTAAAATGGAATATGTTGCCAACATTTATTTAAGTCATATGGCACAAGAGGCCATGCTATATTGTAAGTATAGACAGTGACCAAAAAAAATAAAAAATAAATACCGTGATCATGTTGTAGCTGATGTTACACTGCAGGAAGTAATATAATAGATACATTTGTAATGTAATAGATAAACGTATGTATACGTTTTTTAATATTTTGTTGAAAATCATTCTGCCATTGTCAGCTGGAGGTGAGTTGTCAGTGACTGTTGTAATAAAGTCAGATATCCATGGTGGTAAATTATGTTCTTTTTGTCCGTAAGGAACTGTTCAGGCCAGCCCTCCCACCTCCCCATCAGTGTCTCAGGTATCAACGCCTGATGACAGTGACTCTGATCTGGCTTTCACTGTCAACAGATCCTCATCAGCATCTGAATCCTCTCTAGGTGAGTCTCAACAAGCTCATTCATCAGCTTGCATTCAGTTCTGAACACTGGATGAAATGCTAAACAAAATGCTAATTCTAATATCATGAAATGACTAATTTAAGTCAGCCTAAAAAAATCTACTAAAATGTTACTTCCATTTAATTGCCACTTTAATAGAGCTGTAGATGTTTCTTATTAACCTTTAACATCCCATGCTATGGGGTTTTCATAACATGAAACAAAGAACGGGCTGCATGGGCTGTAAAATCTATATCTTGGTGCTTTTTGGGTGTGGGTTAATTCAACTCTTAAAACCATATTAATCCAAAGCATTAAAAAAAGATATTAAAAGATATTAAAAAGGCCTTTATTCCATCATGGCTTAAGTATTTAAAAGCAGGTAACAAGTAACCGCACACCGACGCACTGTGGCTAACAAGCCTTCATCAGGGTGATGAAGCAAGCAAATTTTGACAACATTAACACCAGACATCACATTCCGTATAGTGTTCTCACATGGTTGAGGTGGCATCACTTGTTGTTTTAACATTCAGAAGAACTATCTTGTACAAGATATGAATTAGACTTTTTTTTCCACTCAAGCAGGATTATGATGTTGTTTAATGTGTTATTTTTCAGTGACGGCTCCCAGCTCTCCTCTCAGTCCACCTGTATCACCAACTCTTTCCTCATCAGATGCGGCCCTGAGCGGCAAGAGCAGTGAGTGCACAGTGTGCTTCGATCAGGAGGTGGACACCGTCATCTATACATGTGGACACATGTGTTTGTGTAATGACTGTGGACTGAGGCTCAAGAAACAGATCAATGCGTGTTGCCCGATCTGTCGGAGACCCATAAAGGACGTCATAAAAACCTACAGACCATGAAGGGACTACAACATTTTCTATCAAATGATTCAGTGCAAAACTTGGTAGCTGTGCTTTAATATCTGGACTAAACTTGTATTTAAGACTGTGTATGTAGCTTTGATTTGTGTAGCATCAAGCTCTTGTCCATATTTCTCTCACCTCACATGTTAAGCGCAGATCATCTGAAACTGAAGATGATTTATGGTTTGAGAGTTAATCTCAATTTTGATCAGATACTTCTAGTGCCTTTAACATTGTTTATCATTTCTCAAGCAGCACCCAATGAATTAGACAATCATTATCTGAGATGTACTGCATAGGTATGAATGAAAAAAATAATTCAGAGGGACCTCAAGGTATGAAGGATAGAATGTTTTATTGTGTAAGTAAATAATACACAGGGCTACAAATATGATTTTATATCTTATTTTAAAGGAGTAAAAAGCTATTGTTTGGCTTTCTGATTGCGGTGTTAAAGTGAAGAAAGATTTGCATTCTTAACAGTTTCACAGACAAGGCTTAAGACTAGTCCCGGACTAAAATGTAAGTCTGGAGTGTTTCAACTTAAAATATATCAATGTTTTTGTTTTGTCTCAAGTTACACACCAGTAATGTTTTTTGTCTAAGCACGTTTATAAAAATTACTTAAATGTCCTAATTGAACTATGGCCTAATCCTGGCTTAGTCTAAGCCCTGTCTGTGAAACTGGGCCTAAGGGTTTGGAGATTTGTTGCACTTATAACTAGAGGTAAACTCAGCACTACAAACACATCTGTCCCTCTGACTGAAGTGATTTCAGATGTGGATCTTGAGGACTTCTTTTTAAGAACAAAAATATTTTCTTTATATAATAGAGTGTTGTGGTATTGTATTGTATGTCATGTTTTTCCCAAGGTTTTTGTTTGTCTGTTTTGCGTTGGAATTTATTACATGGAAAATCTGCCATTTTCTTCTTATCTTGACATGTTGTGCAATTAGCAGTATAAAGTTAAACCACAAATACAGGTTTATTCTGTAATCTTTTTTTCTTTCTGGACTGTAAACTAAACAAGAATGCTGTAGAAATTGCAATCAGTCCCATTTTAGATTACAATTAATTGTTCAGTCCAATTTTTTGTTTGGTTGACACTAATCAAACTAACCAATATATGATTTAACAGTTTCATATTAGTTTCATATTATTGCCAGTAAAACCAGTTCTGAAGCTCACCAATGTATTTGTTGATAGAAATAATGAATTTTGATTTCTCTTGCATTTCCTACAATGGAAAACTGGAAATTCCCTACAAAGTGAATTGGAGGGCCATTATCCTGCTGATTGATCACTAACCCTAACAAGATAATTACTTGAGTTATTACTTGCAAATTACAGAAAGATTAACTGTTTAATTAGGGTTAAAACTAAAGTCTGCAGGACACTGACCCTCAAGCTGCGGAGTTGAAAAAACCTCATCCACAGCTCTCGGATGCAGCTCAGATATCAAACACATTTGGATTAATTATTTTGAATTTATTCAGAAATTCATGTTCTGTGACAATTTGCATATTCATTGTCATTGTCCCTCTGTGGGTAACACAGACATGATTTTCCACAGCCTCTTCATTAGAAAACACCTGTCACCTTTTTCTAATTCTATGCTGAGGTTAATAAAATAAATAAAAATGTTGATTAATACTTTAGATTAGTGAAAGGGCGAGCCACCTCCGTTTTGTAATGTGCACCTGACCTTATGTCATTTTGGATTATGGTTTGCTAACACCTGTGTTTAAGAAACACTCCCACATTCTCCCAAATAAAAAACACACCAGCATTTCAAGTGTTCATTCGTTTTGGAATATACTGTGGGTGTTTCATCTTGTTCAGTTCACACAGAGGTCAGGTATTTACAGGAGTGACAACTGCGTATTTGATTAAGCACTTACAGTAAGTGATAACTCACTTTTTCGATTCACATGACATTTACATCGCAACACACATCATCTGAAATATCTCAGCACGATACCTGGACACTTTATAGAATATACATAGTTTAAAAACTGTATCTGAAACATCTAAAACCAAGAGCAACAGAAACACCAGAGCCTTGTTATGACTGACAGGGTCCCTACTCGGTGTGCACTAAAGTTCACTTAAAATATTTTTGTAAATCATCATATATATATATATAATATAATATAAATTACCATACGTTTGTGTAATATCATTGTATATAAAACAATAGAAATATAAACCTATTATTATTTTAATTAATATAAATTATCATATTTGAATGTGTAATAAATGTGGTAATGAATTTGGATATATTAAGGCAGGGGTGCCCAAACTCTGTCCTGGAGAGCCGGTGTCCTTGAGAATTTAGCTCCAACCCCAAATAGACACACCTGAACCAGCTAATCAAGCTCTTACTAGGCATACAAGAAACTTCCCAGCAGGTGTATTGAGTCGGTGCTTGGCCCCTAATTTATATTTGTAGCACAAAACTTGCAATGATCTAACATAATATAAGATTTGAGGGAGAAAACAGAACCAAACAGAACAGCTTCAGTATGCAATTTATTCATGGATTAAACCATTACACAGTCAGGCCATAATGAATGAGACATGAGTACAATAAAGCTTGAAGACTAAAGGTCTGTTAAGCTTAATTATTATGCCATTCTTTTCTCACGCCTGTAGATGTTTGATTTAACACGGGCCTTGCTTCCGGATTAAAAGTTTTGTTTTTGATGCCCTAAAAAGACAGAGATTATATCAAAGTCAGAGGGTCTGATGACAGATCTTTAAGGAATCCACTTTTAAACATTTGTTTTAAAATGTATGCATATTCAGACTTACCTGGCCGCAGCACATAGCATACATTCATTGCCGTATGTTATTCCATTGGTTCCACACACGGGTGAGTAGTTCATTGGGCAAATGTTAGAAAAATACATGCAATTAGGCTTGTAACAGAAAAGGGGGAAAAAACACTGAGATTAAAAAAAGGAACTCAGAACAGCAATTTTACAACCTTTATTTACTCACCACTCTTGCTCCTTCAGATATGGCCACTGTTTGTGTTGAAAAGATAACAAAGATAACAGTTTAACAGTTTTTATGATGTGACAAGAGGAAATATTCTGAGCAACAAAACATCCTACATTAGCATTACAAGTTCTCATGTGACAAATTAGCAACATCCTAACTTTTTTTTTCTTTTTTTTATCATAATCATTTTATTACTCACCCAGAACACAGATCATGACAATGACACCTCGTGCAAACATCGTTCCCAAACTGAGAGTCAACTCACTCCTCTGATGCAATAAAGCTGAACTAAGTAATTATACAATCAGACATTTATAGCAGCCATGCACACGCAGGGCGTCCATCCCACTGATTCATCACGTCATACATCATCAGAGGGAGGAACAAAGTATATTTACTAAGCAGCTTTAGTTTGATAGATTTAGTTTAGCTGGTAGATGTTTGTGATGTAATATAAACATTAACTTTGTGTAAAAATTTAATCATGGATAACACGCAATTTAATCTGATTCCCCCAAATCAATCAAAAACTATTTAACATGGGGAACTATTTAGATTTCTTCAAAATAAAAAAGTACAAAAATGTTCTAGACCTATATAGGCATATATTTGTTGTGCATGTTTGTCTTGTCCAAGGCAAGGCTGTTTTTAAAGATTTTTAAAAATGTGATGTAGAAATATCTGCAACTAGTTGCATCAGTCACTTTTCACTAATATTATACAAAATAGGATCTGAAGGTGTTAAAATTGTACTTCTGTTGGAAAATTTAAAACGTCAGAATGTAATTCAAGAAAGCCGTAATGATACCCGTTCAATTATTACTAAGGGCTTTTACAACTTGGATTTTGTTTAATGTGAAAATAAATATCATTTGTTTGTTGGACTTTATTTTTCATCATGCCTGACTTAATAAATGATATGCATATAAGATGACTTTACACCATTCGTAATGAATGACATTTAGAAATCATCAGTTTTATAAATTGTATTTGCATAAGAGAAGCAACTGAAATAGTGTCAACAGTACAGTGTAATTATTTTCCCTTTGAAGGCAAGCTTTCAAGTTCAACTCACAGACTAAATATTTAATTATTTTATTAAACAAATCAACAGCAGTATTTATTGTTCTTTAGGGCTGTATATGATCACCTTGAATGTATACACAAGTATTACAATTTTTCTACAATAAATTAAAAACACAAGAATTTTGACATTGCATTTATAGCAACAGGCCATCAAAAGTCTGTTAAAACTTGTCCTGTTTTAACATTGCAAGTAATACGAGTAATGTAGACTATGGGACAAAATGTTTGTTCTCTGAACACTTGTTGCCTTTATCATGTTCTGCTATTAGAGATAGGAGATATAACTTCACTGCACAAGAAGATGATTGGCCCATGCAGTGGGAGTAATGTTGTGTTTTAGGGTTTATTCAGTGTAATCCTGGTTTACTGGTGGCGCTGTTTATATTAAATGCAGTGTGACATTGGAACTGCTATTATTATTATTTTTTTTGTACTGTTTGTTTAATTCTCAGTTTGCTTTTGACAGTTTGTTTTAAAAATGACCTAATAATTTAATTTTTTAGCACTCAAAGGTTCTATAAAAAGTGCAATTATAAATTATTTAATCAAAAATGACACAGCTACTGTTTTTGTAGCAAATTCAAATCCAAAATGTCTTTAACAAACATGCCAGACTGAACTTCAACATTTGACATAGCTACAATATAACAGAACTGTTGCCAAAAAAGTTGCTTCTGCCCCAGGATAGAAGTTCACTCAGTTCAAACACAGACCGTTCACCCCATACTCTCTTAACGCCACATTTTTCCAACAGTCTCCATACACTCCGTGATGTCCATACACAATGTTCATATTAACTGAATAATGTCTTACTGTCCGAGCTAGGCAGTTTTCTTCTGATTCCATTTTTGTACAATAAATAGCTACGCGAGTCATAATAAACAGTGTCCATTTAGCTAAAGACAAAACGTACAAAGTAAATACTACTGCAAGTTTTTATTAAAGAATTGGAATGTTTTAAAAATGACAAACAACAGGGGAAAAACACTTTATCTTAAGACAAAAACCATTAAAAAAGCAGCATGTGGTTCCAGCCTTCATGTTGCATCTACAGAACACGGTGGAGTGGATCCATTTTAGCATTCACCCATCCTGGAGATTAACGTGTTGACCTTGTCTTCCCTATGACAAGAGAGTCAAATTATTTTTTAAAAGGACGCCAGTAAGAACATCATAAACCGTAGGTAAAAACAAAACACTACAAACAACTTACATATTTCCCAAACACAGCATGCATTCGTTGGGGTATGTGACTCCATCAGTACCACACACAGGGTTATATTCCCGGGTACATATGGGCAGGTAGTACTCAGAGCATTTTGGCTGTCAACAGAAGTACACAGAATACATTAGATGCGTATACTTGTAAAAAATAAAACATCATGAATAGGTTATAATCTTCAACCCACCTCTTTAAAGCCACCAGGAAGGACAGCAGATCTTGCCAAAGCTATTTAGAATAATATAAAACACACACAGGGAAAGACAAATATAATCCCGTTAGTGCCTGCTATGCATTTTTGGCAGTTTAGACTTAAAAAGATTAAAGAAAAGATAACGTCGCTTATGTTACAAAGCATGGTCTCAAAACATCAGACTTTGATGTTGCTTATTATCAAAATCAGTTACAGACTCACCTGCCAAGCAGAGTATCAAAACAATACGTGCCAACATGACTGTTTGTATACAACGATGTGTTGACTGTGTAATCAATCACTGCGCTAGGTGTGCTGAGTTCCTTTTAAATCACTTTTGCTCCCACCCACAGACAGGTTACAAATTTACAAAGTGCGTCACTCGAATTCTAGTAAGCCAAAGCCTTTAATTTGAATATTCATTAAGCTGCCAGGAAGCTCGGACAGTGTGCCTCACTGATTGGCTGACAACCAGACACGTGTAAGTGGGGGGTTGTCAGCGTTTTGACTAATAAATATTCATTTTATTACGTAAAAACGCTCACTAGGCAACGTGAGCAGCGTCTAATTAATAATCATAAGTTGTTATTTTTGCTTTGTTTTATTTCTTGTTGTTTTGTTATTTTGTAATTATGTATGTTATAACATTGGTTAATTAATAATAATATAAAAAGTTTTCGGGTTGGGGTAGGTGTAGATGTAAAAACACACAATCCAATAGGTAGAACAATTCATTTAATTGTTAGCTTCCACCACAAAACCAGTCATAAGGGTCAGCTTTTTTGAAATTGACATTTATACACCATCTGAAAACTGCATAAAGCTTTACACTGATGTATAGTTTGTTAGGATAGGACAATATTTCAGCTATCTGAAAATCTGGAAAATAATAATAATAAAAAGCTGGGAAAATCGCCTTTAAAGTTGTCCAAATTAAGTTCTTAGCAACGCACATTATTAATCAAGTTTTGATATATTTACGGTAAGAAATTTACAAAATATCTTAATGGAACATGATCTTTACTTAATATCCTAATGTTTTTTGGCATAAAAGAAAAATCGATCATTTTGACCCATTGGCTATTGCCACAAATATACCCGTGCTACTTATGACTGGTTTTGTGCTCCAGTGTCACATATATAGTCTTACACTTAAAATAATTGATATACAATTATTTTGACGGTTGCGTTCCGTTCGTTGTAGTTTTCAGTGAAAATGTACACCACAGGCGACTCTTATTTTGAAAATGGTGGACTGACGTCTCACACTGCACAATTGTTCAGTGTGTCTGTGTTTACATTCCTTGCTCAATCGCACTAAAATCTTGAGATGAGTGGCTTTCTTTTCCAAACGGACACATACATTTTATAAAATACCAGTAATTATTAAAGGCAGTTTCATTACAGCAGGTGGAGGAAAGCGGTACGCGTCATCCTTCTCATCCAAAATGAGAATCTGTTTGTCACTAGTAGCCTTTATGAATATGTCTATGTATCTATGTTGAATAGCAGCTGCATAACAAAAAAATAACAATAATAGGGAGTAATGTCATATGGTAGTAACTGTTCCTCAGTGATGGTTGCGTTGACTCATTCCTTCATTCTTTATTCATTCTGTTATAGGGTTATATCAAGATGGATCAAACAATGCGTGATAAGCTGTCACAACTGGTTGAGGAGTTGACTACCTCTGGAGAACCACAGTTAAATCAAGACAAAATGAAGGAAGTGAAGAAAATATGCAAGTATGTTTACTTCACACACAGTAATAAAAAGATTGGTCATTCAAGTCAAGTCAAGTCACCTTTTATTTATATACCGCCTTTAACAATACAGAATTGTGACAAGGCGGCTGTACAGTATTAAATAGGAAACAGTACATCAACAATGCCAAAGGCAACA
>JAHKKF010536716.1:2448-17952 GCA_019740295.1 Labeo calbasu | reverse complement strand
TGATTAATTGATTGATTGATTACAGAACGAGTAGTTTAAAAAACACCAGTGTTTTTTTGTTTTACACATTTTAACACATCCTTGCTGAATGAAAATATTAATTTCTTAAAAAACTAAATAAAAAAAAATTTACTGACCCCAGACTTTTGAACAATAGTGTATACTATTTGTTACTATATTTATGTTTTAAATAAATGCTGCTCTTTTTAACTTTTTTCATTAATCAAAAATTCCTAAAAAAGGTATCACAGGTTACAAAAAAATATTGATTTCTGAAGGATCGTGTGACACTACTTCACATAATGGTTTATGAAAATTAATAATTTAATATTCAATCAATTATATTTTGATATATATTAAAATAGGGAAAAAAAAACAATTTTAAATTGCAATATTTAACAATATTACAGTTTTTCATGCTTATGCTCATCAAACTTGCATTTATTTGATTAAAAATACAGTAAATAAACAAACAAACAAATAAATAAAATATCTTACTGATCCCAAACTTATATGCTATTACCTGGTGTATAGCAATAAAAAAGAAATATAAGCAATAATAAAATTTAAAATCAAACTGCTGCTTGTATATGCTACTTCACATACTGCATAAAAAACTGCAATGTGTGATCTGCCAACACATCCCCAAGCATAAAAATGAAACCCATGTTTTCCCTATGGGTAAGAGGATATTTTTCAAATTTAGTGTGAAGATGCAGTAATTAGATAATTTTTAACTTATTTCTAGTAGCTACACTTCATAATATAAGGTGTTATTCCTCTCTCTCTCTCCCTCTCTCTCAATAGTTCTATTTCACGCTTTCTTTACATGTGTCTGTTAGAACTATGTCAGAACTTTCTCTTTTTTCATCACACCTGTGTTCTTCTTGCTCTCTGTAACAGCAACAACCAAATGTGGTTTTACGATATGTTAGTTTCTAATCGGTTTTAAAACAATTATCAATAACTGTCTGAAAGTGTTAACACCTGACAGACACAAAAAAACTATTTATGCACAATCCCATGCACATACACAGTTCCCAGAGTTTCTTAGTTAATGCAATGTAGAATTGCCTCAGGCAGTTCAAAATAATGATGCTTTATGTATGTCTCTTATGATTAAATTTGCAAAAGTGGAGTTGAAGAGTGGATGTTTTAATTGCTTGTCATTTTAAACTTTATTGTAAAGTTTATGTTATTATTTCTACCAGAGGAAGTTCAACTTCCACTGACATTTGATTGCTAAGTCAAATTCTTTACTCTATAAAGCATCTTTATATCTGCACATGTCCATGAGAGAAAAAGACACAAATGGACATGCAGTTTTTTTTTTTTTTTAAACTGTCTTGAACTCATTTAAAACATAATCTAATGGCTGAGAAGTTGAGCTTAAATTACATCCATGTTCAGCCTCTATGCATAAGCTGATTAATTTGAACCAGCGCTGAATTGGCTATTCATGCACTGTGGAGGAGGAAACTGGTGGTCTTGAGGGCTTCCACTTCCAAAATTATCAAAAGAATTTAAAATTCTCACAGGAACAGACCAAGAAACCCCTACTGCTAGACTGAGGTAATAGAGTCTTAAAATATACATGCTACAACCTTTGTGAGCCAGCTGCATCAAGCATGAAACATTTAAGTTCAACCCAAAATGAAAATTCTGTCATAGTTTATTCATTCTTATGTTGTTCCAAACCTTTATGTTTTTTATTCTTTCAGTGGAGCAAAAAATTAAATGCATTTCCAGGCTGCTCTTTCTGCTCAATGAAAGTGAATTGGAACTGGGGCTGTAAAGCTCCAAAATGAGCAACAGAATGTACTTGTGCACTGTATTGAAGACTTCTGAAAGTATATGGCAGACTTTTAAGAAATTATTATGACTTAAAATATGACTTAAAGAAGAAGTCCACTTCCAGAACAACAATTTACAGAAAATGTACTCACCCCCTTGTCATCCGAGATGTTCATGTCTTTCTTTCTTCAGTTTTAAAGAAATTATGTTTTTTTGAGGAAAACATTTCAGCATTTTTCTCCATATAATGGACTGATATGGTGCCCCGAGTTTGAACTTCCAAAATGCAGTTTAAATGCAACTTCAAACAATCCCAAATGCGGCTGTAAACGATCCCAGCTGAGGAAGAAGGGTCTAATCTAGCGAAACGATTGGTTATTTTCATAAAAATATTACAATTTATATATTTTTTGAATGTCAAACGCTTGTCTAGCACTCCCTGAACTCTGTGTATTCTGGGTCAAGACAGTAAGGTTATGTCGAAAAACTCAGACCTCAACTTCAAAATTGTCCTATATCGCTGTTTTACCTTTTTTGTTAAGGGTGTTTGATCTTCTTTACATGTTCACTTTGCAAAGACTGCGTTGGTACTTCTGCAGTGATGTAGGATGATTTTGAAATTATTTTTAAAGTTGAGGGAGAAAATACAAGTTTTTCGACATACCCTAACTGTCTTGAGCCAGAATAGAGAGCAAGACAAGATGAGCATTTGACATTAAAAAGTATATAAATTATATTTTTTAATGAAAATAACCCTTCTTCCTCGGCTGGGATCATTTACAACAGCATTTAGGATCGTTAGAAGTTGCATTTCAGTTCAAAATGGGGGCACCATATCAGTCCATTACATGGAGAAAAATCCTGAAATGTTTTCCTCAAAAAAACAATTTCTTTAAGACTGAAGAAAGAAAGACATGAACATCTTGGATGACAAGGGGGTGAGTACATTATCTGTAAATTGTTGTTCTGGGAGTGGACTTCTTTAACCCTTTACTACCCTTCACTTCACTACATATTTGGGTCCCTATTTAATATCTGTTCAATACTGTTGTACTCGGTCTGGGGGGGTGAGCACACACACACACAGTTATATACCTCAAACATTTTACAAAACATTAATTAGGAAATTAAATTTCTTGTATATATATATATATATATATATATATATATATATATATATATGTTATATCGTTGATAATGAATCGATTGAGGAAAACTAAGAAGGTGGAGGTCTAACTTTAAAAAATNTATACCTCAAACATTTTACAAAACATTAATTAGGAAATTAAATTTCTTGTATATATATATATATATATATATATATATATATGTTATATCGTTGATAATGAATCGATTGAGGAAAACTAAGAAGGTGGAGGTCTAACTTTAAAAAATGAATGAGGGGGAAGATAGTGGATGTTCATTACATGATCATTACTTACAGTTATAATCTGACATTAATTTGAACGCCAACTGATTAATTAGCAGAAGTTATCACTTCAACACCTGCTTGATGTCATTAACAACCGTTCTAGTCAACGTGGTTTGAATGATGGATGTGCAAAAAACTTCCTAAATTTCTGGGAGACAGCCAGTTTCTCCAATAATGCATCTTAATATGGTAGTTAAGCAGCAAGTTCTCATTTTTTAAAACTGTTATCCGGCCAACAAATTTTTGATTTTCATCAGCAGCTGTTAGCTAATCTGAAAGATCATACCCAAACGATTGTGAGAGAGTCTAGCTTACATGCATCAGCAGTTAGTTGTGACTCCTTATCTTTGGTTTTGTAAATTCCCATCCATACTAAAATTACAGGACGTTATTACAGTGTTTTACATCAGACTTGAGGCAGCTAGTGCCTGTGGACTTCCTGCTCTCTCTTTTCCTGGTAATAGTGATAGAGTGTGACACTAAAAGAACCACTTTGATGATGAAGTCATGGGCCTCCCATGAAAGCTGCCGTTTCCAACGCCTAGTAGCTAAACGTGATGGGCAACTCACTCATTCGATCTCTCTGAGCGAGTGCTCTTCTACACACCGATGAAACTATGATGTATCGGGTGATATGTATACGCCGCATGTTGCTTATGCTGACATGTTAACTCTTTAAACTTAAAAATAGCAATTTGTTTGCTCGTCATGACTCATTTAGCAAACTTGCTGCTGTGCGGGTAGTGTGGGTGAGCTTTTTTCTTCATTAAAACACACATGAAATTTTCAGACACATCTGATATGCGTCAATTAATATTCATGAATTATTGAAATACAGGCAGGGAAATTCGCCAAAGTGCATTGCGATGCAAATGGGGAAGGAGGAAGGCTTTTTATGCACCACCGCTAAAAATAGAAGACGTTCAGAGTGAGAGAGAGAGTAGGGCAGGAGGGAAGATGGAGGAGGAGTAGAGTGGAAAAAGAGAAAGGAGAAGGCAAAAAATGAGGTGAGAGAGATTGAAAGGAAAAGACATAGGATAAAGGGGTAGAAGATGAAAAGAAAGATGGGGTTGTGAGAAAAAAAAAAATGGGAAAAAGAACATTTCTGTAAGACTGAAGCACTTTTTCTTTCTGAGGTTTGATGGTTCCTCATTGTGGAGGGTGGGCTTTGGGATATGGATATTATCCCAACTTTAAAAAAAAAAGAAAAGTAGCAGCAGCTCCACCTCTAATAAAAAAAGAATGCTTTGTATATGGGTCAAACTTTCACATCCTACGATTTTGCAAACTGCAAATGAGACTGTAGCCCACAAGCTGACTGGAATGGTGCCCACCAAAAGCTCAGAATCATTTAGCTATTTGATATGGTGCTGCCATCACTGCCTGTGGGAAAAGCTTTCAGCAAACCAGAACAAACAATGCATTATTGTACTGTGTAATGTTTTCAGCCAAGATATTGAGCGTATTTTCAAAAAGAATCGAGATTGAACATCACTTGTAAAACAGCACCATTTCAAAATGTTTTTTTTTCCAACAATCAGGCACAATTTATGGAAGAGTTCATCCAAAAATGAAAATGCTGTCATCGTTTACTCACCCTCATGAAATCTGCGGAACACAAAATGAATGGAACTGGTTCAAAAAGCATCATAAAAGTTTTCAGAGATAGATTTGTGAACTTTAATTTGTCATCTCTAGTGAGATGTTAACAGATCACTGTCATGAATTTGGCCTGGTTTCCATTACAGATTTGTGCAATTTCTTTTGCAACATTTTATAAATGAAGAGTTCATTTGCAAAAACGGAGAACTCCATTTTTAACCTTGCAAAATGACAGCGTTTCAGTTAACCAACTACAGATGTTGGTACACTCTAAAGCATGCTGGGTTATTTTTTGTTTAACCCAAATGCTGAGTTCAGCCTGTTGGATCATTTTATTGGGTTGTTTTTAATATTTTTACCCAGGTGCTGGATTATTTTTTTAACCTAAATAAAAATGTATTTAATTTATAACAGCTTTACTATGCTGTACATTTTATTATTTTCTACAACGCAACATAAGAACAAGATGTCAGTCAGCTGTCAGTCACTTCGCATGATGGAAACGCCTTTTGCCTTGCATAAAATAAATGGATTTTATTCGTTACAGTACAGAGTTTAATTTAGTTTGATGTTAAAATGCATTCTCTAATGTCTAATTGTTTATAGGCAGTTTTTGGAGTCAGTCACAGCATCTTTCAGCTACAAGTGAAACACGAGGACACGGTCTGAAGCTCGCAGTTACCCATCATCGGCTCAGATTTCAGCAAAACACCAGCACAAGAATTAGTGCTATTTCTGTAAAAAGCAATTACAGAGATGGGTTGAATACACTAAAATTAAAAAGCTACTTTTAAATGTTACATTTTTTGTCTAAAATGCTTGTTAAACAAGTTTAAATGAATGTAATATTCTATGCTGTATTAACTCAAATAAATTCAGTTCGTCTTGTATTTTATCCAAGTGTTCTTGCTTAATAATAAATGTTCATCTTTTGATTATTCCTGTTGCCTTCCAGTCCATTTGAAGCCAGCAATATAATAATTTTTAAACAACAGTTGACTTAAATAATAACCCAGTATGTTTGGTAAAATTTTGGATGCACACTTAAAAATCTTGGCTGAAGTGAATTTGGAAATACTGCTCTTCACATACTGTTTCTCACCTACTATCTGTACGTATTTGCTTTGTTGATTTTTTTGTGCCTTTTATAAGTCACTTTGGATAAAAGCTGCTAAATACATACAAATGTACAAATGTAAATGTAGTAGCTTAAATCAGACTAGTTTTGTGGACTGAATCACCTGATTCCTTTAAAAGGTCTGACTCAAAAGACTTATTTCTTTCAGGTATCGTACATCACTACTCATAAACTCAGCAAGAAAAGCTTGAGGACAGAAGATTTTTACTTTTTAGGCTTTTACTTTTCAAACTTGCAGCCTGCTCCTCGCAAAGATCTATCAAATCGCTTTAGAAAACTTGAAATATAGCTCACTTTTGATACTGTTACGCGCTTTTAGCATCTTTTCTGAAGCTTTTGAAACCCCAGTTCATTGGAATTGCTTGCAAACAACATGAAAGGCTGTTTCCTTCTGTGTTCCATGAGAGAAAGGGGGTGAACGACATGAGGGTGAGAAAATGATGACAGAACTTTCATTTCTTTGGTGAAATACTTCTTTAAGCCTTTAAAACTTCAAACAGGTTTCCCAAACAGCTTTCCATTTGCCATTGGTTGATGAACCAAATAGTCCCGAACTCACACTATCGGTCGAGAAAGTATTCTTGTGTTGGGGTGATCAAGATATTTGAAATAAATAGAAGTCAGAATTGGTTACTTGCTTGTCTCTGCATATTAAGTTGGGATATGAGAAATGTGAAAGATGTTTATAGCAGACGTGTGTTCAGTATTTACCCCTTAAGAGTACCTGACTTCATATGCATATATTAGAAATCCCAATCCATGTCAGCTCGTGCTTTTTTTAAATTATTATTATTATTATTATTATTTTATGGCATTAGGCTTCGTTTCTGACACTTCCATAATAAGCATCTTTAGACTTCTCTTTTCTTTTCTCAGTAATTATCCCAGGTGTACCAAACACGACCAGATGGACAAAAATTGGCAGCGCTTAGCTGAGGCTTTTCATGCAATTAACCAAAACACTGAAGTGCATAGCTAATAACAGAATCAATGCAGCTGCTTCATGTCAATCTGTGATGAGTTCTCATCTGATACCAACATACACTTTAAGTAGGCAGCAGTACTAGTGAAAATGCTATCATGTTTCTGAAGTGGGGCTCATCCGAGAGCAGCTCAAAGGGAATGGGCGAAATGATGACTGTGAGGAAGGCAGACCTCTTTAAAACGCTTGGTTGAACTTGTCTTTGTGTTAGATTGATTTAGACTGGAGAGATTAATGGAATTGTATTTTTCATTAGGCATGGTCCAGCCACTCCTGAACAATGTCACATCCAGGTGAACCTGAGATTACCAGGTAATTGAGATCATTTTCCCTCTCGTACAGACAAAAGACCTTGCTTGTGTCCCTCCAATAAGTGTCAGAATTTGTTTAAAAAGGAATCTCCATAACTGTGTTAGCATTCAGTTGGACTACTCTAAGAATGTTTTGTAAAAAGAGAAAGATTTTCAATTAAACTGAACAATAGCAAGGGTCAGAAATAAAGGAAGAAATAAATATTTTTTAAGCAAGGATGCATTCAAATATCAAAGCCTGTTTCCACCATGGACTAAAAAAATAATAATAAAAACAGAGAAATTGCCTATGTATATCACAGTTCAGAATTTTTATTTGAATTATGTTTCATATGTGACCCTGAACCACAAAACCAGTCATAAGTGTTAATTTCTTTATACACCATCTGAAAGTTGAATAAATACATTTTCAATTGATGTATGGTTTGTTAGGATAGGACTGTCAGACCGTTTGGACTGTTTTTGTGTGTTTTTCCCCAGTGTTGCCCTTATTTGGTCTTCCTGTTCTGGTTCTCATTTATTACGTCACTGTTTAATTGTACCTGTCTCCCCTTGATTGGTTGTTTCCGTGTATTTAAGTTTGGTTGTGTCTCCTGTTAGATCGTCGGTTCATGTAGTCATTCAGTCAGTCATTCAGTCTGTTTACGTGGTGTTTGCGTTGGTTCCCTGCTGTTTCCTGTCCGTTCCCGTTTCCCTGTGGATTATATAAATAAACTGTGTGTTTTGGATCCTCGCGCTCCTCCTCGTCATTTCCCCGCAAACCACATCGTGACAAGGACGTTTGGCCGAGATACAACCAAATACTGAGAAAATTGCCTTTAAAGTTGTCTGAATTAAATTCTTAGCAATGCATATTGCTAATCAAAAATTAAGTTTTGATATATTTACAGTAGGAAATTTACAATATCTTCATGGAACATGATCTTTACCTAATCCTAATGGCATAAAAAAGAACATAATTTCATTCATCAAATCATTTTGACCCATACAATGTATTTTTGGCTATTGCTACAAATATACCTGTGCTACTTAAAGGGGTCATCGGATGCCCATTTTCCACAAGTTGATATGATTCTTTAGGGTCTTAATGAAAAGTCTAAAATATACTTTGGTTAAAAATTCTCAGTGGTAGTGTAAAACAACACCCTTTTTACCTTGCCAAAATCTGCTCTGCAAAAATCATCCTGTTCTGGTCGAGGTTGCTTTAAATGTTAATAAGCTCTGCTCACCCCGCCCCGCCCCTTTATTCTCTCTGTGGAGTGACGAGCCTGTTTACTCTAGCCGCGTTTAGCCGCTAAACTTGCTAACTAGCCCGTTACTAGGAAAGCCGATCGCAAAGATTCATAAAAAAATCCTTTATACTCACTTCTGCTGTAAGTGAAGCTGGATCACGAATGATTCGCGTGAACATAGACGGATATATGTAGATTGGGAGGCACATTCTATTCACAAACAAACATAATCCACTGCATCTTCAGCGGCTCAGATGTCGGGAGTAAATGACGACCACTATGTTCATTATTACATCCGGCAACAGAACACCTCAATTGGAGATATTCTCGTCTAACTTACATCCCTGCTCCGGCATCGAAACAATGGAGGTCGCACTGTTACAGCTGATTTAAGGCGGGTCTGGTTTTGTGGTCCAGCGTCACATATTATATGAATTCTGACTCTCAGAAAAAAAGAAAAAAAAAACTCTGAATGTGAAGAACTGTGAGGAAAAATGTCAGAATTGTGAGATGTTGCATTGGTTTGTATTTTATTCTGTGGTAGAATAAAATGTTTCTTGAGCAGCAAACCAGCTTGATCATGTGACAAAAATTACATTTTAGAATATTAAAACAGAACAACAAAAACAAATCCCGCACACTACAGAATTTTTTTTTTTTTGGTATGCGATTCTTACGCACCTATAGATTGCTGCCAGGTGTGTGGAGATTAATTGTTAATTTACCATTTAGAATATTAAAACAGAAAAAAATTACTCAATTCCAAACTTCAAACTCCAAACACTGAAACTCAAAATTACAAATGACCTCAGACTGATTTGTGCACTACTTTATGCGTGGACTTAAAGTCATTCTAACACAAGTGTCTTCTAATGAATATCTCTAAATTATAAATGTAATATGCAGACACTCTGCTGCACAGGAACACTCGGAAAGTTAAGAGCCATCCAAGTTAATTACAGTCAGTGCTTGATTAGACAAGTGCACCACTCCACAAAATTATAGCGATAGTGGCTCTAGCCATGCTATAGAAAGTGAAGTACATATGAGTAAAACCAGAAGATTTAAAATGATTTAAACAGCACTTTTTATTTGAGCATTAATACACTGCAACTTTTTTTTCTCTCTAAAAAAGAAAACTGAGGAGAGTTTAAAATCTGTAATAGCTAAATGCACACACACACGACCCATTTCAGTTTTCATTCAAATCAGAAGGATATTTTTTTGTGTGTATCGGCATGAAGCATACGCGTTTGTATGTTTCAAAACCAAAATAACAGTTTCAGCACACTCTTGATTACACTGTAATATTTATGAGGGAATATATTCATATAACACTTTTGATCAACAGCTTGTGCACATGAAAGTAAAATCATCATGGAATTGCATTCTGTATACATCAATAACTAAGATGAGGAACTTCATATTATGGCTGTGCACACGGCAAGGTCTTTTAAAAGCTTGTACAAAAACTATTTCTGCTCTAAGGGCAGTGGAGAAAATACCAAAAGTCACAGTAAATTAAGTTCTAAATGGTTTCATATCTGGGGTTTGTGTTTTCACTAAAGCTATATTCAGATTAATCACAAATGCCCTGGATCATATTATGAATCACAGCTCCTCTCTAGGAAGTAGAATGTTTATGAGTTGCCACTTGTGTTGTTTTCTTTATATAACTTCAGTGTTTATTCTCCACAGGCTACAAGTAATGGACTTCACTTAAACAATTAGTCATGTTGTTTTATATAAAGTATATGAGTGTTTCTTCAATTACATGCACTTAAAAAGTACAAGTGGAAAATGGCAGTGGAATAAAATGTTAGACTACTTTTTCTAGGCAAATTTCATAGCTAGGATTTTTTGCTTGTTTGTTTGCATAATTTAATAATTAAATCTCCACTGGAAATTATGCAAAAAATAATAATATTATTTTCACAAGTATCTCAATGTCTCTTTATGTACCTCACACAACAGGTCATACATTTCATCTCAAGCCTGCAAGCACCTGGTGCTAATTTTCTTTAGTTTATGGCAAACCCTATTTAACTGGTTGCATTTGTCCAATTTTCACTAAGATTGCAAGATGGTGGGCCGCTCCAAGGTGACTGAAACCCTACGGCAGGAGATCCAAATGAAGGCTAAAGGGATGACCCTTTCCGTCATTGCAAGAAAAGCTTGTCATTTCAAATCTGACTTCTCGATTATTGCAGGTTTGCATTGACACTAGTTCAAGTACCCTAAAAGGCTGGTCGTCCACATAAGACAAATGCACAAGAAGACAGGATAATACAGAGATTGGGGAATGGGTTCAACACTGCAGCTGGAAGTGCTTGCCAGTTCAGTGTTGAACAGGGTAAGGATCTGTCTGGACATATTCAAGAAAAATCCAACTGAAAGCACACTTTGCAGTGCAAACCTCTCATCAGCAGAGAAAATCAAAAGTCTAGGCTCACATTTGCTGAGGAGCAAGTTATGTGAAGAGAGGAGAACTGGTCCAAAGTTCACTTTAGTGATGAGAGCAAGTTTAATTTATTTAGGGCCGAATGGGAAAACATTTTGTTCAGCGTCAAACTGAGGAAAGAGTAACTGTGTAAAGTCAGTGAAAGGGTCATGGTTTGGGCAAGAATCTCCCAATCAGCCTGCAATTTTCATGCAAGACAATGCCCCCGTCACACTCCAAAACAGGTAAAGCATTTCCTTGAAGCTATAAGAGCACTGAAATAATGACATTGCCAGGTCAAAGTCCTGATCTAAACCCAACTGAAAATCTCTGGAAAATCCTTGGCGACAAAGTTACGGCTAAGAAACCCACCGCAATTATCTGAACTATGGAAGAAGAGTGGACCAAGATCACACAAGCACATTGTGAGAATCTAGTGATGTCCTGCGGCCACAGATGTGCTGAAGTCATTCAAAGCAAGGGCATCTACTGTACACTTTCTACTAATTTCAGACAGCTGTACCCCTCCAAAAATAGGGCCCGAGCACAGATGCTCAGTTGCTCGGTTCCTTCTTCTTCAAAATGAATCACATTTTTGAGGGCCTAAACATGCTTGAAAACTCATGAAACTTTGCACACAGTCATGAAAATTTACATCTGATATGGGTTTCAGAAATGGGTGTGCCAACTATGAAATTTCCTATGAAACCATACATCTACACGTTTTTGCCATTTTCAAGCGTTTTATTTCAACAAACTCCTCCTAGTGATTGTTTCAGATCAACACCAAAATTGGTCCGTGTAATCTAAAGCCCTTAGTGACAAAATGTGAAGATCTTGAGTTTTCGTTGAAGGGCATGTCCGTGGCGAACTGACAAACTTTGATGTATCAGGCATAAACACGTGCTCATGCCCATATTCAGTTATAGTCATAGTGCCACCTGCTGGCAACAGGAAGTGGCTTGTTTTATGCTTTAACAAACTCCTCGTAGAAATTTAATGACATCAGCGTTATATTTGGTCAGTCTACTCTAAAGGCCTTTGCAATGTTAAATTGCGAAGATCTCAAGTTTTCGTTAAAGGGCGTGTCTGTGATTCCCTGACAAAGTTCAATGTTTCACCATGGAAAAAGTTGTTGTAACTCAGCCGTACAATGTCTGATCTGCCACGAACTTCACACATTCGATAAGAGTCCTGGCCTAAACACATCTAATATTCCGTTATATATTCCGTTATAATAGCGCCACTTGCTGGCAACGGGAAATGACTTGTTTTACACTAACTTAAACATGCAATGTCCAATCTGCACTAAACTTCACTATGTAAAGGCCAATATTCAGTTATAATCATAGCGCCACCTGTTGGTGACAGGATATGTCATGCTCTACATTAAGTCAAACATACAATGCTCAATCTGCACCAAACTTCATATGTTTGATAGAAGTTCTGACCTGAAGACATATTCATGCCAATATTCAGTTACAATCATAGCGCCACCAGCTGGCAACAGGAAGTTTGGCACATATAATTGGCTTTGACATATTCCTCCTATATTTACCACTTTAAATGCATATTACGCACATTCTCTGTTTTCTAGAGGTGCGAGGGACCTTTCAACGCTGCTTGCAACTTTAATTTTAGTTGTAATCTTTCGTGCTACAATGGTTACTGTTCGGATATTTTTAATTTTGATCTTCACTGTATTTATGTACTGGAAGTGGCTCAATGGCATAGAAGAAACTGAATGGACTTATTTTTCTCTCCATTAACTGCTGAGAATGTGTTTATGTTTAAATGGAAACTACTCAGGCAATGAAAACCCCAAATGCTTTTCCCAAATTATAGCAGTGATTGCTTGCAATACGCAAGATCGTCTCTGTGTGCTCATGTGTGTGTATGTATGAGTGTCTGTGTGTGTGGGTGAGTTGTAGTGGTGTTCATGGGGTGTATTATTGGAGTCCTGCTGTTCTCCACCTGTCTTTGTTCTCTGTTGTGAAACATGAAGCCAAATCACTGCTGAACCTTGGAGCTCGCAGCAGGACACACACACACACACACACACAATCAGCTGATCTGTGTTTACTGTCTCAGTTCTCAAGAAATACAAGCTGACACTAACACACGGGCAGCAAAAATGTCAATATGAATTTCTTACTCAATCATTCTTCATTCTTATAGTTCATTTAAAACCACAAATATCATCAGGCCAGGCATTAAAGACGACAGCCGTTTTGATTCATGACAATCTGAGGACTGCTGCCAGTACAGCTGTACAACTTTGTGGCTTATACTGGTTTGTCAATATGCCTAGAAGACATATAATTGCACCTGTTTTCCTCTTGCATGCAGGTGCAGGCTCTAAGATTATCTTACATATTGATTACTGTTGGCTCTATACTTAATGAGTTAGCGTTTGTAGTTTAGTGTTAATTCTTGCCTGCCATCCAAGAGGTTCTTGTCGATTCCTGAGTAATACTACACGTTATTCCCAAAGGGAATAAACAAGGTTTATTCTAAGGTACAGTACAGCTGGGGAATGTTACTCTTAACACATTGCATTACATGTTAGGTCTGCATATTTATTTGACACCCATTTTAGCAGGTTACACTATTTACAGTGTGTGGCAGCATATATTTGCCACACACAGCACACTGAACTCAGCAGAAAATAAGGAGATGCTTGGTAAACCTATTTATCAGAGCAGTCTTTTGCAATATATGCCTTTATGAAACAATAAAATAATGGTGAAGGCGACACACTCAGTGAAATACGTCTTTCAGGCATAAAGCAGTGACAAGCACAAAAAAAACATAGTTTCTTTTCAGTAAATTTGATTTGAATTTTGATGATTTTAGCAGGGTTGGATTACTAAATTATGCTGATGGTAGACCAATTCGACCAGCATGGCATTTCTGATGCTGCTAGTTAAGTCTTGCTGGTTAATCTAGTTATGAAACCTGGTAGGTACACCAGAATAACAGCATTCAAAACAAATGCTGGTCACAGGAAATGTCTTCTCAAAAAGGTTTATTTAAAATGTAATATGGCTAAAAACTAAAAAAGTAATGCATTGCTTGTTACTTCCAGGATGCATGATCTGATTTCTATGAAAGTCCTAGAATAAAACTAAACTAAACTAAACTAAACTAAAATAAAAATCTAATTGTGACTTTTTATTTCGCAATTCATATGTAAATGCTGACGGAATAAAGTTAGAATTGCAAGACAAAAATAAAAAAAAAAAAACAGTATGCTATACTCAAAAAGTAATGAATTTTTTGTTGCTTTCAGGATGTATGATTTCCATGAAAGCCTGTTTCCTGGAAAATAAAATAAAACAAAATAATAGTAATTGTGATTTTTATTTATTTTTTTTATTTTGCAATTCATATGTAATGATGTCAGAATAATGTCAGAATTCTGAGGGAATACAGTTACAATTGCAAGACACGAAAAAAAAATAAAAATTGGATGCTGTATTTAAAAAGTAATTATTTTCTGAAAAAAAAGTAAGCTTGTTTCCTGGAAAATAAATAATAAAATAAAATAAAATAACATAAAATAAAAAATAAAATAGTAATAATAAAAAGTAATTGTGATTTTTTATTTTGCAATTCATCTGTAAACTCAGAATTCGGAGGGAATAACGTTAAAATTGCAAGACAAAAATATAAAAAAAATAGTATCCAAAATGCTGTATCCAAAAAGTAATGAATTTTTTGTTGCTTTCAGGATGTATGATCTGATTTCCATGAAAGCCTGCTTTATTTCATTTTATTTCATTTCATTTCATTAAAATGTCAAGACAGATTTCAAGACAGAATATGCCTTAGAATAAAATAGTAAATGGGTTTTTAGCTCAAAATTCTTACTTTTTTCACAATTGTAAAATATTTCTCATAATTTTTACAATAAAAAGACATCTTCTATAGATTTCAGAGACAGGTTTTAGTGGATAAACCTTAATCAAACTAAAATTTTGTTCGAATCGATTGATGAACAATGTTGACTCATTTCATAAGGAGATGCAAAAATATTAAAACGTGAAGTGAGGAAGCTATCAAACAACCAAATGATTAAAATGATTCAAAAGGCCGCGAGACTTATTTGACTAATTAATTGTCCAATTGACTCACACGAGTGAGCGCTGTGTACAGAGTTAAAGGCCCTAATTAAAATCTGGAGCTGATAATGAAGTGATTTAGGGAAGGATGTTGATTTAGGGATAACAGATTATGAGAACCACTTGAGAATGATGTCAATGTGTAAGGTTATATCCCTTCTGAGTTACATGAAAACAGTAACATTTATTAATTAATGATAGAACAGGAATAGCAGACACGGTGTGTATAAATGCACTCAAAACATCCACACATTCAGAGCAGAAGTCACTCCACGGCAGAAAGAGCAGCGAGTGTTAATATATAATTCATCTGTTCTGCTGCTCTCCTACAGCACTCTGCCTTTCTGCTTTACTTCTGTCATACATTTCTAAGGCCAACTATCTCCTACAAATATTTCATCAGGTGCGTTTTTTGTTTCAAGTAATATATCTGACTTTCACAAGAAACA